>CABHPR010116022.1:0-13508 GCA_902168415.1 Peromyscus melanophrys | reverse complement strand
AGAGGTCCTGAGTTCAGTTCCCAGCAATCTCATGATGACTCATTACCATCTGTAGTGGGATCTGATGTTCTCTTCTGTCATAAAGGCATACATGTAGATAGAGCACTTGGGGGGTGTGTGTGAAAAAAACTGTAGTATCTCAGCTCCTATTCTTAGAAGCACCAACAAATGTTACCTGGCATCTAGTAGTATGTATTTAGTATAAATATTTATTGAATGACATTGATTCATATTATGCAGAATTCTAGAATTGGAAAGGGCAAACTTTTTGTCATGTGTTTGGTAGATGTTACATATCACCAGTTGGCAGATTGAAGTTTCTCAATCCTGCCCAGTCCCACTTGGGCAGCAGCCATTTTTATAAAATAATCACTCAGGGGCTTAATATTAATTACAAAATGTTTGGTCTGTGGCTCAGGCTTATTGTTAGCTAGCTATTACATCTTAAATTAATCCATTTCTATTAATCTATGTATCTCCACTTGTCTCGTGGCTTTATCTGTGTTCTATTACATCTTGCTCCCCTAGAGGCGCACAGCATCTCCCCAACTCTGCCTTCTCCCTGTATCTCTCTTGGATTTCTCACCTGACTACGTCCTGTGTTGTCATAGGCTGAAACAGCTTCTTCATTAACCAGTAGTACAGAAAGACCATCCCACAGCCACCAGTCCAAGTCTATTATTAGCCAAAGAAATACAGGAAAGAATTATGTGACCTCTGTTCCCATGCTTTTTTCTTAACCATTTTCTTTTCTTTGTAGGCTGCTGTTTTCTGTTTGCTTAGGTTTCTTTTCTTTACTTCAGTTATGAGTGTGGTGCTACTTACTCTGTAGAGCCCAGTCCAGACATGTCTGAGACAGGAAGGACCAGATAATAGATAATAGGCTGTGTTTATTCATCAAATCTGTGTCACAACCTCTTAGTTCTGCTTGCCCTGGTAGCATGGTAGCATCCATAAATGGGTGTGCCTATGTTCAGTAAAATTTTGGGAATACTGAAAATTGAACTTTATGTGATTTTATTTTGCAAAATACCTTTTGTAATAACCTTTGAATAAAAATAAGCATGAAGCCTGGGAGATGGCTCAATGGTTAAGAGTATTGACTACTCATCCAGAGGACCTGGGTTCAGTCCTCACAACCAAGGTCTGTAACTAAAAGTCTGTAACTCCAGTTCCAAGGGGATCCAGCACCCTCTTCTGTCTGGTCTCAGGCAGCCATACATGTGATACACAGATAGATATGCAGGTACAGGTGTGTGCGAAATCTTAAAATTTTTTTTTTTTCTTTCTTTCTTTCTTTTTTTTTAAAGCCTGAGTCTGCTTGTTTTCTTGTAAATATCTCATATTATTTTGGAATTATTTCACTTGTTTCTGTTTTGGTTTCAGGTGGCACATTTAGAACGAACAGGGCATTACTTAACTGTGAAAGATAACCAGGTGGTCCAGTTGCATCCCTCTACTGTGCTTGATCACAAGCCTGAATGGGTGCTTTATAATGAGTTTGTGCTGACAACGAAGAATTATATCCGGACATGTACAGATATCAAGCCAGAATGGTAAGCATACTTTTGATTTTAATTTCAATTTTAGTAGTTTGCTGTGGATAGAATTTGGCTCTGGTTGTAGTAGGTAAAGCCTTCTCTGCTCATTGTATAGCTTGGTCTTCTCAGCTAGATGTGTATATTCTTATTCGTAGATGTGGGATTTACAGAGTAGGATGAATTATTAGTCAGTTTTTTGGTGAGAGGACAGTGGGAATTTTGGTGTGGGCAGGGACTTGAATAGTATCAGGACTTTCTTTGGTGCCATTTTCTGTAGTCCAGTTGCAGATGTTAATCTTTAATAATTCACTTGTTTTTATTAAAAGTATTTTATTTGTCCTTATTTAGTAAATGTTGGGGTTTTTTGGACCTGTGCAAAGATAAAAATGACATCAAGTTGTATCTCAGTTAGCATGTCAGTTTCTGCAAGTTCTAATTACGACTGACTGCTCAGCTTTTAGCAAGACGCTACCTATCCTTGTTATTCCTCCCTACCCACCCCCCCAATGTCACCATTCTATAAGTTAAGGAAGTGTCAGTCCAGAGTGGACTAGAAGGCATTTGTGTTAGGTGGTGTCACTTAGTCTTTTACAGTTCCCATGCAGCACTGATTTTGACTTTTGTCACTTTAAATGTGTAGAAAATTACTGTTTTATCATATGTTTTGCTGAGGAGGGGACAAATGTATAGTTAGCCTTCATAAGCAATACATTTGTAGCTTTTAAAACATTGAGAATGAGAAGATGAAGTTATTTGACTCTCAAATAGTTTATAGAACATGTCACATTTACATAACCTTCAAAATATGGGTTAAAGTAGTGTGGTCAAATGAAACATTTCATAGCTTTGTATTTTCATATTGTGTTATATGCAAGTAAATATTTTGAAAATTAATTCTGATACTTTTTCAAAGTTGATAAATTAACAAAAAATTAGTATTTTTACTAAGCTGACATTTCTAAAAGTGATGTTCATAAAAATGTAGGTTTATATTTCTTATCTTTGATTTGTATTTGAACATTTGCCTTTATTCAGCAGTGATACGATTAATTCCTAGCTTATTAGTAACCGATACTTACTTAAAATCTTGATTTCCTAACTTCCTCCCCCCCTTCTGGACAGGTTGGTGAAAATTGCCCCTCAATATTATGACATGAGCAATTTCCCACAGTGTGAAGCAAAGAGACAGTTGGACCGCATTATTGCCAAACTTCAATCCAAGGAATACTCACAGTACTGAATTCACTGCTTAGAACTGAAGTTATTCAGAGGACAGCTTTAAAAGATGAATGAAGTCAAGTTCAAGTTGTGCTCTTCATGTTGGTTCAATAATGGCCTTTATTTGAAAGCTTTTTAATTTTTTCTTTACAGTAAATATTCCATTCTGATTTCATAAATTAAACATTTATGCCTCCCTTTTGTGTTGACACTGTAGCTCATACTGGAAAAGTCGATCAATGTTTTGCAGTTTATTGAAAGTAGTTCTATATATAACAATGTTACAAGCATTTCTTTAGAAATGGTTGAAAATGCTTCTAAAATGTGATTATCGACCATGGTATGCATGATCGTTGTAATTGTTGACATTCCTTTTAGAAGTTGTGAAATGTTACAACTTGTGCTTATGTAGACACAATCTTCTGTCTCCGTACAGAGGCACTGACTTCAATAAAGTCTATTTATACTAATCTTGGCCCAAGTCCTTTGGTATCTTTTATTCTAGTCTCTAAGTATAGCAGCTGCTTTTCCCAAGGGTTGCGATTTTTCTTTTCTCATTGTAATCATACTGTTATTACATATTTAGCATTTTTCGAAAGGAGTGCTCCTTAGGTACAGTAGTCATTAAAGCCAGGTTTTAAAGAACATAATGTAGCGCTCTGTTAGGATAATCAGTATGAGATCTAATGGGATAAAGTGTGTAATAGTTTTTGAAATTGGATCCCCAGAGACAGAATAATGGAAGAATGGCTTTCTCCTCATTCTTCTTAAAGTTCATTTCATAAGGCTGATAATTTATTACCTTGTTAAATGCATTTTTGTCAGATCTTACTGTACTCAGATGAACAGTTTAAACATTCCAGCCCATAGCACGTGTTTATTTGTATTGGATAGGAGGGAACTGTATTGTGGATCACCATTAGTTTACTAAATATTGAATGTTGGAAGCTTTTTATAGTGTAATTTGTATAGTGTGCTAAAATAAAAATTTTAACTTTCCTATTAACAGGCAGTAGACAAACTAAAATCGTTTTGAAACCAAAATGAGATGCCTGATGTGGCCAGTCAAAGGTACTCCAATAAATTTTTCTACTTGCAGACTATTATTATTAAAATTGGATGCCTTTCTCTTTTTGTGTTGTTTTGAGACAGGGTCTCACTATGAAATGAAGTCCTGGCTGGCCTCGAACTCATTGTGTAGACCAGGTTGGCCTCGGAAATCACAGTGATTCTCTTGCCTTTGCCTCCTCAGTTTCTTAAATATGAAAGAGAAATGTATAACTGCCTTCTGTTGGGTGTCAGGTTCAGGTGATTTGATACTTTTTAGTGTACCTCTTATTAAATAATATACAGGATATCTAGGAAACCACATCAGCTTGATGAGGGGAAGACAAAACTCGCTCATTGGCCTCGACAGTGAGAGACATTGAGTTATCTGCAAAGAACTACTAGGCAGTCATTTCTTTCTTCTTCTACTGTGTCTTAAAAACGGAACCAGAGTGTTGCACGCTCTTACCTCCAGCGTTTTTAGCAGAACCTGCTAGGAGGCTATGAAAGGAACTCAGATGTACCTATCAACCCTAGGATTCTCAGACTGACTCACACACTTCCTAGAGAAGCTGACTAGACTCCTTTTTGATTCTGGTTTATGAGCTTGTTGTTCATAATTTTTTTTCACTCTTACCCTGGTTCTCCTGCCATGTGGGTTTAGGGACTGATCTCACATTGTTAGGTTTGTTGGTGAGTGTCTGCCTGATAAGCCATCCCACCAGTATGCAATGAAATTTGATCCATATGAATTGTAAATGTAAAAATAAGCAAGCTTGGTAGATCCTTGTTGGTTGTGTTTTGCATGTAACACGCATTAGAGGAATTGGAAAGGAAATTACTTTCTCAGATATTTTTTGTTGCTGGTCCCCATAAAACTTGGCTTTTAAGACCCATGAGTAAAAAGCTCCATAGGAAGCAATTACACAAGAGTAAGTATTTAGCCTTATCACCAGTAAGACAAACAAAATTGCAGGTTATGGAAACGAGTTTTGTCTCAGGGCAGTTGAACTCAGCCTAACAAAAGTATTCCTTGCTAGTCTCCTCATTGTTACTTGATATGGTGTGCTTAAACCTGGGTGTTAGGCAGGTGTCCTACACTTTGTTTTTAAATTACTATGTTTTTTTCTCTCCTTAAAATTGTTGTAAACTCATTCATAATTAACAGATTGTAGTTGTGGGGTGGGGGTGGAATATTGTGGACTGAATTTAGGGCCTGCTCCACCACTAAGTTATATACTAGACCTAGAATAGAATAGATTGAACTTGATTAAGAACTTAGAACTATAGGAAGAACACATTTATGTAATTCTTGGTGAGTGTGCGTGTGTGTGTGTGTGTGTGTGTGTGAGAGAGAGAGAGAGAGAGAGAGAGAGAGAGAGAGAGAGAGAGAGAATATGAGAGAATGAGAGAATGAATGAATGAATATGTGTCTGAGATCTTCCTCTGTTACTGTTTACTTTGTGTTTTGAGACGGGTCTCTCACGTAACCTGGGGAGCCCACTGACTGACCAGACTGTCTGGTCAGTGAGCTGTGGATATCCATTTGTTGGTCCATCTCTTCTTTGTCTACTCTATGTGACTAGGGTTCCAGATGAGTGCCACAGTGCTCTGTTTTGAAGTGATTTTGAGAATCCAAACTCAGGTCTTTATGCTTGATTGGCAGGTACTCTACTTACTAGTGTAATTCCTTTTGTAAGTGCTCTAAACCATTGCTAGCTCCAGGAGGCGTTATGGGAAGCTGATTCTAAAAGTAAACTGGTATTGGCCAGGACCATCTCAGGTGCAAGGAACATGGTAAGAAACGGATACCCAAGACAGGATCAGTTAAGATCAGACAAGTGGGCTGGAGAGATGGCTCAGAGGTTAAGAGCACTTCTAGAGGTCCTGACTGAGTTCAATTCCCAGCAACCACATGATGGTGCACAACTATCTATAATGAGATCTGGTGCCCTCTTCTGGCATGCAGATATATATATGCAGGCAGAACACTGTATACATAATTAAAGTCACAGGAGAATGAAGCCAGTAAGCAGTGTGGAGTAAGTTAAATATTAAGTATGAACCTATGGGGTCAGCTGCCTCTTTTTAGAAGGTCTCCCTTCTGGAATTTTTAATGTTTTACATTCCTAGATGATTAGTAGCATTCTGGCTAACAGTTTTTAAAGTTTTGCTTTATTGAAGTATAATTTACATGTAGGAAACTGTGCCTTATGTAGTTTGATAAAGTTAGGCAAATACACAGTAGTAATTATAATACACAACAATTTTTCATGGCCCCTCCAAATTACTGTCTTTGTTCCCATTGTTCTCATCAACCATTGTATTTTTCTGTTTTTAGTTTTGCCTTTTAACGGGATCATAAGTGGAATTATATATTGTTTTATATCTTGCTTTTTAAGACTCAAATGTATATGTCAGTGTTACTGTTCATTACTTTGTTACATGCCATATTTATATATTTGCTAGTTGAGTCTATATTTGACTTTCTAATGATATTATGTATTTATGGCTCTTTATATGGACATGGTTTTCAGTTCTCTTGAGTTAAACTTGAGCTTGTTCGATTATACAGTAAGTCAAGTGTAACTTAGAAAACTGCTATTTTCAAATGTTAATCTATTTTGCTACAGGTTTGTCAAATTTCATAATTATCCATTTTTCTTAAATTTGAGTAGGTGAAAACAAAATAAAACATTTCAGCAAGTGCCCATCGCAGAGCAGCAGACTACTATGGTAAAGACTGTGAATTAGAAGGGCTTTGGACTTGAATATTTGAGTTGTAGCTAGCCAGCTAATTTAGGTTTGAGGGAGAGGCAATAGGAAGGTAGCCAGTGGGGTCAGATGTAGACTGCTAATGTATATGTATGACCCTCATGAGGTATTTTTAGTCAAATAGTCACTTTAACATCCGAGAGCGAGTTCATATTTTTCTAAACATGTACAAGTTGATGATCTGATCTCTGTGAAGTCCAGCATGTAAGTTAGGGCTTGTGACTGACCTTTGGGCTTGTGCCTGACCCTGTACAGTAACAGGATTTCTCATTTTTCAGTTTGTTAGCATTCCTTACATACTGTCATCAATTATCTGACCTGTTGGGTTTGTAAGGTAAGAGGTTTCTTAAAATCTACAAGTTCTAATTGTGTGTGTGTGTGTGTGTGTGTGTGTGTGTATGTGTATGAGGGTGTATGTATGTGTATGTTTGGGGGTATGTGTGTCAGATCCCCTTGGGCTGGCTTTATAGTCAGTTTTGAACTATCCAAAGAGGGTGCTGGGAACCAAACTCGTGTCCTCTGTAAGAACAGTATGGGTTCTTAACTACTGATTGATCTCTGGCTGCTAGTAGACTTTAAAAGAACTACATGAGCTTGAGACCAAGAATGTGAACACTTATTTCTGGGGGAAAACCTTTACTGATTCTTTGGAAAGCACTCTGTTGAAGTGAGACTTGAGAATAGTAGAACTGAGGCCCAACCTGATAGGCTTGAATAGCCACACACCTTTCTTAGGTCATGGCGACTATAGAAGGGGAGTTGAGAACTCTGACTATAGTGGCCTCTTTTGTCTTGTCAGGGAAGACGGTGTATATAAATGTGAATGAGCTATGTAGCCTGGGACCTGAAAACAATGGGAAGGCCACCTCGGGTTAAATGAATTTGGCGAGTTTAATAATACATTCATTGTGCTCGATTTTTGTGGCTTGTATAGTACATTTATTTTCCATATCCCTTGTGGTCCTGTGATACTTGATTGGGGCCATTCAGGTTAGTATTGGTGATACTGGCTCATGGATTTGCTACCTGCAGAAATAATTGGGTATTTTAAAGGAAAAATTTTGATTTATCCAAATCTGAAAAGAAGAACATTGTAAATTAAGATACTGCTACATTAGGGGATGACAGACCACCAGGGAATGGTAGTTTAATGTTTAATATTAGCTGCATATCAGTTTAAATTACACAACTGGTGACAGGGCAAGGAACCAGAACATATCTTAGGTCTTTGGATATCACTGTTGGGGCCTTCACATGGAACATGATATTTCATCCAGGTGACAGTTGACCAGGGCCTTCATAACAAAACAAAACACATTCTCAAAGAGAGAGACACATTTGTTTTTGTGCAATTACTTTTAGAGAATGGGTTAGTTTTTTGTTGAGTTTTTTTAAACCTCTGATTCATGACTTCTGATTCTTAATGGTGAGAATGTGGTTACTTTTAGTATTTTTTTTCAATGTATAATCTGTAAAAAAAAAACACTGAAGATTATTTAGACAAAATAAAATTCTTAAAAGTATATTTTGGTGTTTTATGTAACTTAGTTCCTAGGCTTAATTATATCCTAGTGAAACTGCTTGAGATCGGTTGACAATTTGTTTTCTCCCTTTTACACTCATGAGGAGCTGACTTTGAAGGTGTGCATGAAGACTTAAGTGGGTCACTTGTTCCTTGCAGGGCCTTTCTAGAGGAATTGTATGTTCTTAGTGTACAAAGAGCTGGCTGCTTGAGCAGTGTCTCCAGTGCAGGGGTCAAAGTTTGCTGGAGACTGGGGAAGTCTTTGAAACCCAAAGTTCCCACAGCTGCTTTCCACAGCTGTGATGGCACATAGGTGTGTTTTGGTAGAGTTCAGGACAGGTTGCACTTGAGCAGCAGGTTTTACCCAGCAGACAAGATTGCAGATTGTAGAGAAAATAGCACAGGGGGAGTAAAGAAAGCAACCAAGTAGTAATGAGTGCTTCCAGGACTCAGATTGCAGATCAGAACTGAGTGTCTCACGTAGCCCCAGGCAGATGACCTTTTTCCTGATTTTGGAAGAAGTGGAACTAAGACCATCAGTGCTCAGCCATGCCTGCTCTGCACAGCTTGGTGCTGTTGACCTGGGTTATAGAGTACCAGGCTGCTGACTTCTAGGTTGTGGTACTCACTATAGTTCTGAAAGATACCCAAGCTTTGCCCTAGCTCCGATGGACCAGGTGGATCTAGTGTTGGGGCAGTTTTATAGGCTTTGCTTTGTAACCTCCCTCAGCTGGTCCCCAACGTGGCAGTTCTTTCTGCTGCTGGGATTATAGGTCTCCCCCCTTGCCCATCTCCCCAGTCTGCTTGTTTTCCACCTTGGCATACTAGTCACAAGAAGTGAGCATGAAAGAGCAGATCCGGGTCCTTCACTGCAAAGGTTGAATGAAATAGGGATTTTGTTTAGAGTTTTAAAATTTTTTTATGGTTATGAGTGTTGGGACACGTGCACTATGTGTGGGCCTGGTGCTCTCAAGAGTTAGGCAGGGATGGTTGTGAGCTACTACTTTTGTGCTGGGAACTGAACCCAGGTCCTCTGGAAGAGCAGCCAGTGTTCTAACTGGTAAGTCATCTCCAGTCCCAGGGTGGGTTGTGTAAAGCCAGTGGTTGCCTTCCTTATTGTAGTAGTTTTGAGTGCAGCCTCTCTTGATGGTGCTAGTGGAGCTGTGCTGTGTACATCTGAGCATGCTTACTTCCACGTTTTTGTTGGTTAGAAACCTTACATGGTAAACTTACCTTCTGCTTGTTCACACCAAACTGCCTTGTGTTAAGACTGGAGCCATTCTGGTGATGCATTCATTATCTTTTCCATCTCTGGACATGGAGATTTGAAATTCAGAGCAGTTTTCCTCAGCTAGCCTGTGAGAGCCATATTTTAAGTATGTCCCTGGTATAACACCAAACCCAGCATGTTGTAATTTTTCAGCAAATGGTTTTACTTTTTTTTTTTTTAAACTTTTAAATTAATGTTTTAGATGAACACATACAGGAATAAATAAGTTTCATTTTGGCTTTTTTCCCCCCTCCCAAGACAGGGTTTCTTTGTGTAACAGCCCTGGCTGGCCTGGAACTCACCTTTTGCAGACCAGGCTGGCCTCGAACTCAGAGATCCCTGCCTTTGCCTCCCGTGTCCTGGGATCAAAGGCGTGCGCCACCACGGCCCGGCTTCATTTTGGCTTTTAAAAAATTATTTTGTGTGTGCATCCATTTCCATGGCACAGTTCTACTGTATGGGTCTTAGAGATCAGACTTAGGTTGTTATCTTTGCTGCAAGAGCTTGTACCCATAGCCATCTGACAGATCCTCGTTGCACCATTTTTTTTATCCATGCGTTATTTGTTCTAATTTACCTGCTTTCCCCCATGCCCTCTCTTTACCCCCTCCCTCCATAGATCTGTTAAAATAACTTCTTTTTATGGCTGGTTCTCTTTTCCTTTTGTGGGGATGAAACTCTGTCTTCTACATCCACTAAGCTAGAAATTGGACTGTCCAAGCACTGAGGTAGAATGAGGTATTCTGAAGAGCTAGAGCATCCCAAGTAGACGGAGTTAGGTTTAAATTAGCCCCATGCTCTTTTGGCAGCGAGATGATGGGCTTTCTCGATCCATTTCCTCATTTACAGAGGGGAAGGATTGGTTACTGGGAGTATCTGATTGACCAATACCTAGAGGCGGGGGAGGGAGGCACCCTAACAGTTTCCCATCCTTCATTGCAGATAGAACTAAATAAGCAGTAGTTATGGAGTGTGAGTGAAGCTGCTTAGACTTAGAAACATTTTCTGTGGTATGTCAGAGGTTACAGTAGTCCCCAACTCTTAGGATTCTTAGTTGAATCTTCTGAAGAGCATTCACATGTAGATGTATCATCACCTTGTAACTGGAGGCTTTCAAACGATGTGAGAACCACAAGCTACATGGAGAAGCCACATTATTTTTATTGACTCCTGTGTAGTGTTTATGATAATGCTTGCCATAGATTTTGTTCCAACGAGTCTGTCTACAAGTAAATGGCCCAAGTATTTGTCTACAAAAGGAAATTCAGGATGTACTGTTAGGTTTGCAGGGTAAGGGACTATAACTACTGTTCTAACCTTCCTTGTCAGTTACCTGACTGTGTTTGGTTTAGTTCCCTGCACATACAGAAGATATAGCAATTTTTGTTTGTTTGTTTGTTCTTTTTGTTTTTTTGAGATGGTTTCTCTGTGTTTTGGTGCCTGTCCTGGAGCTTGCTCTGTAGACCAGGCTGGCCTCAAACTCAAGAGATTCGCCTGGCTCTGCCTCCGAGTACTGGGATTAAAGGTGTGTGCCACCACTGCCTGGCCTGAGATACAGCACTTTTATTTTGTAGTATTCTCCACCCCCATTCCAGTCCCCAGTTCCAAAAGGCAAAAGGATTAAATACATAACCCAAGTGGCAGAAGTGAGGTATTTAGCCTGCTGCACTTCCTGTTAGAAAAAAACCCCAGCATTTCCCTTTTCTGTCTAATCAGAAAGAAAGGTTTTCACTTTTAACATAGTAAAATTACATATAATAGAACAGTTATCAAGCAGGAGTTACAATTACAATAGTCCATATTTGGCAAAATTAAAGAAAATATTCTATCCTATATTTGAGTCATATCTAATTTACCTTTTATCATAACCAAGGAAAATTGTATGTAGTCTTCAACTACATCAAAGACCCCAGAAGGATATATTACCTAAGTAAACAGGAAGAACATTGTAAGCAGCTTCCAAAAATCTGGAATGACAGAGATAGCTGGCTGCCTGGACAGTCACCCAAAGTTCCTCTGTAACGTTGGGGGGCATCCATCTTCAGCCTGTAGGCCTAGAGTCTATCAGTCGCTTCTCTCTGTGTCTTGTAGAATGTCTGACAGTTTCTTCTGCGAAGCAGGAGCCTGAAGGACCATCTTGCCTTGCAAAGTTCAGTGGTTACCTCCCTATGGGTCCTGCATGTCCAGTTTATACAACATATTGTCAATCAGTTGACACAAGGGCACTTTTGCCCAGTGGCTAACTTTTGCCACAAAGAAAGCAAACTGAGTTTATTCAGTGCCCATCATTCTCTTTGAAGTAATTGGTGCTGCCAGGAGCAGACATGTTTCATTGTCCAGAAAAGTCTCTTTAGACCATTTTAAATGCCATATTCTTTAGGTCTTTGAAGTGTTTGAAGATTACCTACCTAATTGAAATATATCTATACCTAGAAAACTTAACTAAAATGACTATAAGTTTGATTATCATAGATGACTAATAATCTGTATTTCTTATTTATACATTACAATTTAAATGAGTTACATAAACAATACCTTAAATAAGAGTAGAAATAAATATATATAGTATAACAAAATTAAATTTGTATCAATAAACAAATCCATAGCAACGTAAAACATTTTAAATAAGTTGTTGCTCTTTATCCTATCATTATCTATAATATCCCCTTTTTTTCTTTAGGAAGAGATTGCATTTATAATCAACCTTTAAATAAAAATAAACATTTATAAACAATATGTTGGGAATCTGGGCATAGCTTCTTATACTATTTACTGCTAGATGGGGACACTGGCAATCCTATGGGGATCCTGAGAAAATTAAGAATTATGGTCAAATCCTGATTAGAGTAGTCTTGTGCGGCTGCATTGTCTGAGCCAGTTGCCTTGAAGCTGATCTGGATGTTGGAACATCTGGAGACCTCTCAGGGGGTCTTCCTTGATCAAACCATCTTAGCTTGGAAGTAATCCATAGGTTCTCATCTTCTGTGAAAACAAAAACAGAACCTCTTTTCCAAAGCAATGTGTCCTTAGACATAGATTTTGAAGTCCAGATACCTTTAAAATATACATATTGGTTTAACTGAGTAGCCTTTACAATCAAATGTCTTTCTGCAGTTAAAAATCCCAAAGACCACACAATCCAGATTCTCTGTGTAATATTCATCTTTACGTGGCTTAATTTTTATATTACTTTTACTTTCTCTTAAAGACTTTATTTTTTAAAACCATGTAACTATCTATATTCATTTACTTCTCTCTTCCAAGCCTACATACATTTTTACGCACATTGTAAACCATTTAAAGTCTTATTCCATCTGAGTCTGCCTTATTGTGAATCTGTTGCTTCAAACTGCAGTGGCCAGTACTGGAAGCCTTGACTGCTGACTCCGCCTACTTCAGCTTCCCAATATGGTGGTGGTATATTTACTGCCAGCTCTGGGAGCCATGTGTACCACCAACTCTTGGAAGCAATGGGTCTGTGCCTCCATCAAAGCAGCATGTAGCCCAGAAACCCTCCCTACCCCCTCCCGTACTTGCAGAAGCAAAATCTTCCACTCAGTGTACTGCACGGCTTGGAGACGCCTCTGTGTAACTTGGCGGGAATCTGCCATGCTGCAGCTCAAGCCTGCATGTTGCGAACCCGCCATAGTGTAGCTCATGGCTTGCCTGAGTGACACATTTAGGAAGCTGTTTTTAGCTCCATTTTAGAATTCTTTTTTTTTTTTTAAAGCTTTCTTAGGTTTATATGGATCAATGCCCAATGTAAGCACCAAATGTAGTCGGGGGTTTCCTGTGTCCTGCTCAGTCCCACTGCCACTGGGACAGAGTAAACACACATAGAGTCTTATATTACTTACAAACCATATGGCCTAATGGCTCAGGTGTCTTGCTAGGTAGCTCCTATAACTTACCCACTTCTATTAATCTGTAAGTTGCCACAAGGGCACGGTTTACTGGTTCTTTCTCATCTTTCTTCTGGCAGCGGCTGGCATCTCCTCTGCATCTCCTTTCCTCTTCCTTTCTCTCCAGTTGGAATGTACCACCTTGCCTTATTCTGCCTTAGCATTGGCCAAACAGCTTTATCAATCAGTCAAAGCAACACATATTCACAACATACAGAAAGACATCCCATAGC
>CABHPR010116020.1:0-13580 GCA_902168415.1 Peromyscus melanophrys | reverse complement strand
GTTTATACCTGCAAATCTAGTGTTATTATTCCTGACAACCTCTTAGCTGCTTCTGGAGTTACATGACCACACATGCACTGTCAACAGTCAGGCAAAAGCTTAGTCACTCCAGGGACTTATGCCCTAAATAATCTATGGGCATGCATGGCGCAGCTGTGTAAGCCTCTATATGCATAGGTGAGGTGACCCTCAAGAGCAGACTCTGCCCCGTTCCTCTCTCTCTCTGCACATTCTCTCTGGTAGGCCTTCTCATGCTCATCTTTCTCCCTTCCTAATAAACTCTCAAAGTGGGTTTGTTGTGCCTCATGTTTTGTTTCTGGCGTCTGGTAAATAATGTCGGTAAATAAACAACATTGGTGCTGTGCCAACCAGGTTCTCCAGGTGCCCCTGTGCTGAGATCCTGAACTGAGGTTGGTTCATCTACAGCTGCCCATATTCTATCTGCCTGGCCACTGCATCACTGCACAACACTGGCTACTTTGATTATTGAGTTTTCCCTATACTAGACAGTATAAACACTTTCCTTGATCCAGGGAAATGCACACCGATCAACCAGTGCCCTCACTGGTGTCCTTGAAAGTGGGGGAACCCCCATTCCACAGCTTTAATGGCTACATTAGGCCCCCATTCCTGGCTATCATCCCAAGCCATTCCCCACAACTGTGGTCTGAGGCCTCATTTTCATTTATTTCTCGTCTCTTGGAGGCCTGATATTAAAGCCATTGGATCTCGTTTATTTATTTTTTCTCTCTGCCACAGTCATGGGAAATAAGCCCTCCAATCCCATAAGCCCCACATCTCTGGGATGCCTTTTAGAAACCATCAAAACTCTCAGCTTAATGCCCTACTTACAGACTTCTAAGCTTATCAGCCTCTGCACTAAAAAATGGTCTAAATATCCGTAAGATAACAACAAAAAAGGCCACCTAATGGCTCCTTGGACCCCAATATCTTGTGGGAGTTATCTAACTTCTGTCTAAAATGGGCAGATAGAAAGAATTACCTTATATCTGAGCCTTTTTCTCTCTAAACTCCAAATCCTCTTTCCTTGATTCCTATTCACCAGCCCACGTACTCCTAGCTATGCAGCCTCCTGCTCCTTCCTCTCCTCCAGCAACTGTTCCTTTTGGTCCTCCAGCTCCTTCCTCCTCTTTGGTACTGGGCCACTTCAACCGCCCACCTCTGGCTTACACATTTACTCCCCCTGTCATGCATTTTTTGAGCTGCTAAGGAACCCCAACACCAGTCAAATCAACCCAGCAGCCATCCTCCTTTTGCAGGAGGTAGCCAGGGTGGATGGACTGGTTAAGGTACATGTCCCTTTCAAATGGGCAGAATTCTCTCAGATAGAAAGAAATGGGTTCTTTCACATCCAACTCTACCTCTTTCATTAAAGAATTCCAATATATCACTTAATCCTACAATATTTCTTTTATGATTTTTTTATAATCCTAACTAACAACCTACTTCCTGAGGAGTGTAGACAAGTCTGGGAACAGGCTAGAATACATGCAGAGGAGGGCTATCAGACTAATGTAGCACATTCTCCCAGAGCTGAGGCAGTCCCCAATTGGGACGCACCATGGGATTATAACACCCCAGGTGGCTTTCTAGCTCAGGATAAGTTTATGGCCTGCCTCCTAGCAGGTCTTCTAAGGCTGCCCTCAGACCAGTAAACTATGAAAAACTTCAAGACATGGTTCAGGACAGACAGGAAAATCCATCTCAATTCCCAGAATGACTTATAAAGGCTCTCTTACATATACTAATCTAGATCCTGAGAGCCCAGATGGAAGACAGCTCTTTATGACCTATTTCTTTTCCCAGAGTTTCCCTGACACTAGGACCAAGCTTAAGTGTCTAAAGAAAGGGTCTCTGACCCCACAGGCAGAAGTCTTAGTGCTGACTTTTAAGGTATACCATGGGAGAGATGAGAAAATCCATAAACAGAAGTACCAAATGCTGTCCAAGGCCATCCAACCAGCTGTAGCAACTGCCCAAGGGCCCCCAGGGCCTTGTATTAAATGGTCAAGAAGGCCATTGGGCTTGTACTTGCCCTACCCCACATGGTCCACTTGTGCACCTTGTAGCATGGGAACATCAAACGCAGGCCACCCTTCAGCCAACCTTCTAGGCTTGGCCATGGATGACTGATAGTACCTAGGCTCTGACCTGATAACTATCATCTCCCACAGGTAGCCTCAGGTACTACATTGAGGTGATCCATTTCCTTCCTCATGAACACTGGGGTCAGCCACTTCCTCGGACCTAAGGGAGTTTTGGGGACCTACCTCTCCTTCTCATCTCCCTATTGCCAGTGTAGGGAGACAGTCTTACCTACCTCATCAGACCCCACCACTCAGTTGAGGTATTTTCAGTGGTATCCTTCTTATCCACACATTTTTGGTTGTGCCAACTTGCCTATGGCCCTAATGGGAAGAGATATTTTAGCCAAGGTAGGAGCTTCTATTTTGTTTGCTCCCCCCATTCACCTGATTGCACTAGCAGCTCCTCTCCTCCTCCTACTAGCCACCCACACCATTGTGTAGCAGGAATCTAAAAGGTCTTATTAATAAAAACAAACCCAGTGCCAGTTATTGGGGTGAATGCTGGAAAATCAGAGAAGCATAACAAGCCACAGATTCCTCACCTTGTCAATTCCTCAGCTGATCCTATTTCCTCAGACTGGATGCCTTTGGGTCCTCATTCAGAATGAATGTCAGCTGGCTGTTGCCCAAAAGCCTAGTTCCTTGTCCTCCAGAAGGCTAGGATTAAAGGTGTGAGTACCAACATTTTCTAGCCTCTGTATCTAGTGGCTGTTCCATTCTCTGACCCCAGATAAGTTTATTAGGATGCACAATATTTTGGGGAACATAATACTACCACATTTCCCCTTTTTCTGTCTAAAATTTTTAAAAAGCTTATAATACGAGAAAAAATATCCAATAAGTATATACAATAGATACAGTCAAGAGTTACATTAACAATGTCTAGTCCATTAACATTTGAAAGATTCAGATGAATAACTCCACTAATATATAACAATGTCCAGTCCAGTAACATTTGATAAGCTCAGACAAAAAAAAATTCATTACTTATCCTATGTAAAACAAGTAGTTCCTTTTTAAAAGCAGATTCAAAAATTGACCTTTTTAACTTATCATATTCATATTCTCTTTTTTCTTTTCATAAAAGTTTCAATAATCTACCTTTTGTCATTTTTATATCTTCCCCTTTTTCTTTTTAGTGTAGATTCAATGATCTACCCATTTATCCTATTATTTCGTTATCTTTTTTCTCAGAGTAGATTCAATGATCTACCTCATATCTATATTCCCTTCTTTCTTTTTCTTTCTTTTTTTTCAAACAAAAACTCTGAAGCTAATCTTGTTCAGACTTTTTCCTGACCATTAACAATTAACAACTTGTAACCAACCATCATAAACAGTGACAATATCTACAACTCATTAAGCAACCAAAACTTCCCACCTCACCTCTTGGTAATGTGGACGTCGTTTTCTTAAAATTATTTCCTGCTTTCTGGGGGTGAAGACATCTTTAGGGGATCCTGAAAAGAAATTTTTTGTTTAAATATCAAGTCCTGTATCATTTGTCCAGTCGCTGCATAATGAGAAAGTGCAGAGCTTGTTTCAATTCCTTGTTCAAGCAGTCTGTCAGGCTGGATCATCTCAGCCAGTCGTCTCGAAATTGTCCTGACCAGTTTGTAGTCCAAAGTCGATCATTCTGTGGTGTTAACCAGCTTAATGGCTTTATCATAGTCCATGTGGAATCATCTTTGTGGGGTCCCATCTTTCTTTTTGAAGATTTCAAAGTCACTGTTAGGCAGGCATGGTCATTGTTCCCTGCAGACATTTTTTTTTTGTGCCTCCTCTGTGGTTTGGAGCAATCACAGTTTGATAAATGTCTGTCTCTTGGAACCATGAATGTTCTTCCCTGGAAGAGAATATCTTCACAGCAATTTCTCCCCACCATTTGTCTTGCCAAACTTTTCCAAACTGATCTTTGCTGATGCTTTCTTGTAACATGATCCTGGCAATTCTGTATCTAGTGGCTGTATCTAGTGGCTGTTCCATTCTCTGACCCCAGATAAGTTTATTAGGGTGCACAATATTTTGGGGAACATAATACCACCACACCACTGGCTCTAACATGTCATTTCCTTTGCCAGCCTCTCAGGTGGACCCCCAAGTATGGGACACCAAAACCCTTCTATTGCTAGGCACCATTCCACTATTGTCATCAAGTTACACAACCCTACCCAGTACATTACCCAATCTCACACTCTCACACTCCAGAGCCTTAGGGGACTTAAACCTATGCTCTCTGACTTTCTAAGAAAAAAGCTATTCGCCCCACTTCTTCTCCTTTTAACATGCCTATACTTGCAGTTAAGAGCCTACTGCCTGGTTCAAGATCTCCAGCTTATTAATTATGCAGTGGCCCCCCTATCCTGTGGTCCCCAATCCTTATACACTGCTCTCCACTATCCCCTCAGGCACCTCCCATTTCTCAGTTCTATATATCAAGGATGTTTTCGTCCCTATTACTGTCAGCCCTCAGTCACAAAATATCTTTGCTTTCACCTATACTGACCCTGACACTCACCTATCCACACAGGTGACCTGGACTGTCTTGCCACAGTGGTTCAGAGACAACCCACACCTATTTGGTCAGGCCCTAGCCTCTGACTTACTCTCTTTGCCTCTCCCCAATTCTGAACTCATACTGTGTATATATGACATTCTACTTTCAGGCCATCATTACAAGTTAGCCAAACTAAAAACTCTGCTCTCCAAAATTTCTTGTCCAGCCAGGGTTATAGTCTCTCCTTCCAAGGTCCAGCTGTCCACTCCTCAAGTCACCTATTTGACAAGGCTATTACTTTAGGTAGAAAGCACCTAATCCAGACTCTTGCAGTCCCCTCTACTAAGCAGGAGATTTTATATCATCTGGGAATAGCTGGCTTCTTATGGTCCTGGCACCCATCATTTTCTCTCCTTGCTCACCCTTCATATGAGGCAGCTCTTCTTTCCTCACATGAACCCCTCCTTCACCCCATTATTAAACCCTTCCAGAAGCTTCAATAGGCTATTCTCCAGGCTCCAGTGCTCTATCTCCCAGATTAAACTCATCCCTTCTCCCTTTATGTAACAGAACGAGAGATATGCCCTTAGAGCCTTAGGTTACCAGCTGGGATCCTTCTTTGCACCTGTAGCACACATGTTAAAAAACTAGACCTCACCACTCAGGGATGGGCACCTTTTATATGTGCTTTAGCAGCTGCTGAGCTCCTTCTTTGTAAATCAAAGATATTAACCTTTGGGTCACACACCACTCTCTTCTCCCACCACAACCTGTCCCATCTCTTAACTTAAAAAGGCTTACACTCTACTATAAAGCTTTAGTAATAAAAACAGCTTGGTACTGGCATAAAAACTGACATACGAACCAATGGAATTGAATTGAAGACCCTGACATTAATCAACACACATATGAACACCTGATTTTTGACAAAAAAGCCAAAACTATACAATGGAGAAAAGAAAGTATTTTCAACAAATGGTGCTTGCATAACTGGATGTCAGTATGTAAAAGACTACAAATAGATCCATACCTGTCACCATGCAAAAAACTCAAGTCCAAGTGGATCAAAGACCTCAACATAAATCAAGTTACATTAAACTTAAAAGAAGAGAAAGTAGGAAGTACTCTTGAATACATTGGCACTAGAGATCACTTCCTAAATATAACACCAACAGCACAGACACTGAGCACAACAATTAATAAATGTGACCACTTGAAACTGAGAAGCTTTTGCAGGGCAAAAGACAAGGTCAATAAGACAAAAAGACAGCCTACAGAATGGGAAAAGATCTTCACCAACCCCACATCTGACAGAGAACTGATCTCCACAGTATATAAAGAACTCAAGAAACTAAACATCAAAATACTGAACAATCCAATTAAAAAAATGGGCTAAAGAACTAAACAGAGAATTCACACAAGAAGAATCACAAATGGCAGAAAGACATTTAAAGAAATGCTCAACATCCTTAGTCATCAGAGAAATGCAAATCAAAATGACTCTGAGGTACCAACTTACACCTGTCAGAATGGCTATGATCAAAAACACTAATGACAGTCAATGTTGGAGAGAATGCAGAGCAAAGGGAACACTCCTCCACTGTTGGTGGGAATGCAAACTTGTACAACCACTTTGGAAATCAGTATGGTGGTTTCTCAGAAAATTGGGAATTGAACTACCTCAAGACCCAGCCATACCACTCTTGGGCATATACCCAAGTGCTGTGGGATGGTCTGTATTTCAAACATGTTGCTTATTGGTCAATAAATAAAACACTGATTGGCCAGTGGTCAGGCAGGAAGAAGTATAGGCGGGACAAGGAGGAGAGAATTCTGGGAAGTGGAAGGCTGAGCGGAGACACTGCCAGCCGCTGCCATGACAAACAGCATGTGAAGATGCCGGTAAGCCACAAGCAATGTGGCAAGGTATAGATTTATAGAAATGGATTAATTTAAGATGTAAGAACTAGATAGCTAGAAGCCTGAGCCATTAGCCAAACAGTTTAAACAATATAAGTTTCTGTGTTTACTTGGTTGGGTCTGAGCAGCTGTGGGACTGGCGGGTGAGAGAGATTTGTCCTGACTGTGGGCCCAGTAGGAAAACTCTAGCTACACCCAAGGAATGCTCAATCATACCACAAAGATATATGCTCAACTATGTTCATAGCAGCACTATTTGTAATAGCCAGAACCTGGAAACAGCCTAGATGCCCATCAACTGAAGAATGGATTAAGAAAATGTGGTACACATACACAATGGAGTACTTCTCAGCAGAAAAACAAAATGACAGCATGAAATTTGCAGGCAAGTGGATGGAACAAGAAAAAATCATCCTGAGTGAGGTAACCCAAACCCAAAAGGACAAACATGGTATGTATTCACTCATAAGTGAATTCTAGATATAAAGCAAAGAACAATCAGACTGCAACCCACAGAACAATGGAGGCTGGAGGCTATACATATATAGCGGGGGGGGGAGCGGGGGTGTCCTAGGATGACTGTGGCTTATAATAAGTTATGGTTTTACTCAATTACTGAGCAAACCTCAATGAAATTTTACTATTAAGATAAGAATTTATACTGTATCAAGCTGATAATAGAAAAATAAATAAATAATTTTTTTTAAAAAAAGGCTTACAAACTTTACCTCCTTCCTGAGTTCTTTCTCTCCAAATGGCACTAATGGAAGATGCCACACATACTTTCCAATCTTGTCCACTTGTAGTTGTATTTTATAAGAAAAAAGAAACACTGTAGCTGTATTTATAAGGAAAAAGAAACACACAAAGCCAAAGTAAAGAGAAAAGCCAAAGAGGTCAGAACTAAGAGCCTTAACCGCTTTCCGTTCGCTAGTCTCTCCCTGAAGCAACGTCTCTGCTCAAAAGGGGGGTTGTCCTTAAATAGAATTCTGTTCTGCCTTCTGATTGGTTGTAAACCCAACTGCCTAACTGCCTCATCACTACTTGTTCGCCAGACTCTGGCTATGGCTTGCTAATAGCTCTGACCCCTAGGCAACTTTATTTATTAACATATAACATTTAAATAAAAAAGAAAATATCACCATATCCACTCCTTAATATCTCAAACCTTGTCCCTCAAACTAATACTGACTAGTCTCCATCTCATTCCTGCATTGAAACCCTAGAGGAATTATTACCCCGTCTTTCACTCATACAGGAGGGTACATTGCCTCAGGCCACTTATACCTGGTACACAGATAACAGCTCCTTTTACATGAGGGGACCTGTTGCTGCAAGCACCAAGAATATGTTCCAGAGATTCAGCTGTATATGACAAAGTTAAACCTAGAAGAGTCAAAGAATTCTTCTAGAGGAAAGTCAAATATCAGGGAATATTTGATGATATTTGTTTTTTAATATATCAGCTGTCTTCAGCTATGAATTTCTTGTACACTCACATCCTACTAAGCCTTAACAGCAAACAGTATAAGCTTCCCAGACCTATTGTTGATCTGAACTAGGTAACACCCCTAGAGAAACAATGCCTGTCTCCTAAGATTAGGAGACAGGTGGGTATGTAGACATAACTTTGTTTCTTGTGCAAATGAAGCTCAGACGATCCCTTTCCTTCAGGCCTAGTGGCATTCCAGAGTTATTGACTCAGGACAAAAGAGTTTTTGCATATCCAGGTGCGACTGAATGTCAGGCAGAATCACATGGCCAGAGAAGGGAGAACAGGGCAGAGTGTTTGGAAGAGTAGGGATTGGGTCAAATCAGGAGAAGAGGAAGGAAAGATGGAGGATGAAGGAATGAAGGATGAGGATGAGATCGAGAGCATAATAACTTAGTTATTACCAGGACTATGAGAGGACAGGAAAGAAGGAACAGAGAGGAGCTAAGCATGAGGGCAGAATAGAGGCTGTGTAGAGAGAGAACTGATTCAGAAGAATAAAGTATATGGAATGTTTCATGTACTTAGATTCATTCATGTAATATCCTCAAAGATTATATTATCAGCTGGTTGTAGATTCTTCCTGAACGCTGGGAGCAGGTTATAGAGGGGCTGGACCTCACAAAGTCTGCATTAACTGGAATAGCAGGCTATGCCATAGTTTCAGATATTGGGCCGATTGAAGCACAGGCACTACCTGCCCACACTAGTAACCTGAACTAATAGCTCTCACCTGTACCTTCTAATTGGCACAGGGAAAATCCCTAAATGTTTGCATAGACTCCAAATATGCTTTTCATATCCTCCTATCCCATGCTGCCATCTGGAAAGAGTGGGGGCTTCTGACAGCAAAAGAAGGGTCCATATCTAACTCTGGCCAAATAATGGCCGTACTAAAAGCCTTCCATCTCCCCAAAGTTATAGATTAATCACGGCTAGTCTCATCAGACTGACAGCTCCATCATCTCTAAGGGAAATAACTGAGCTGACCAGGCAGCTTGGACAGCAGCCCTCCAGCCATCCCACCCACTGCAGGTAATCCATACATGACAATGTACATCATCACAGCCACACCCTGACACTCAGCAAATTCTGTCCTAACTATACCAGCTCTTTCATCCTAATAGTCAGGCTCTGTCTCGTTTTGTCAAGGATCACCTACAACCAACCCCTGAGAACTTACAGTTCTTGAAAACTATTACTGCCTTTTGTAAAATTTGTCAAAAGTCAGTTCCCAGTTTCAAATATCAGAGCCACCCTTTTCCCACCCATTAGGTTACTGGCTCCCTTGCAGGGACTGACTGGCAACTTGATTTTACCCATATGCCCACCATCAGACAGGTTAAATACCTCCTGGTCCTATTGGATATCTTTTTGGACTGGGTGGAAGCTTTCCCAGTTACTAATAAATGAATTCAGACAGTCTCTGACCTTCTCCAGGAGATTATGCCCTGGGATACCCACAGCCTGGAGTTCACCTCCAAGATTTCCTAAACCCCATCTAAAGTTCTTAACATCCCTTAATATTTCCATATCCTGTGCCATCCTCAGTCCTCAGGAAAGGTAGAATGGACTATGTGCTTGCTCCTTAAAAAATATTCTTATTACGATGTCACAGTAACTTCACCTTGACTGGGTAAATCTATTGCCTCTGACTCTTTTCAGTCCCCAGGCTCTTTCCAAGCAATCCCTTTCAATCACACCATTTGGACTCATGTATGGGAGGCCAGTTCTAACTCCTGGTCTTTAACTTTTAACCCCAGCCCACCCCAGGGTAATTCCTTCTCATACACACTAACACATATAGGGAATACATGGAGATCAACTGCCTTGTCTCTCATTCCAGAGAATGAGGCTTCATCCCAAAACCATATTCAACCCCACTGGATTGAAAACCCTATATGTTTTCCTCCCTGATTTTTCCTCCACATTCTCCTGTCTCTACCAATCACATTCTACTTCATTAGTTTCTCTCTGTGTCTCTAATAACATATTCAAATTTCTAATTAACTACTTAGCTGACTGTTATAGGACCACCATCAGCCATAGAGCCAGAGGCACAAGGAACATCAAATATATCCAGGTGTTAAGAAACAGAAACATTCCAGAGGTATTCATACCCCCAAACTGAAAATGAACTGGACTCTGCAAAACAGACTTTAATATAATAGTTTTAATTGATAAATGCCCTCAGCAATCAATCACCTGTGTTTCTTGGATGCTGAAGTGATACTGCAATAATGAAAAGAAACAGGTGCCTTAAGGTTTGTCTCAGATGAAGATAGCAAGCCTAATTGATAATAATGAAAAGAATAAAGCATATTCCAGATTTCTCTCTCTCTCTCTCTCTCTCTCTCTCTCTCTCTCTCTCTCTCTCTCTCTCTCAAGACTCCATAATTTTAACACTAACCAATAAAATTCTGGTTAGCAGAATACTGAACACTATAATATCATAGCTACAAGCTCAGGATCGTAAATTCCTTTTGGTTGCTTCTTAATTCGTCTAAAATTTGTCTCCTTCATAAACTTAAAAATTTTTCTGAGCTTCAGGAATTGGCTTGGACCTACCTGGACAGGTCAGATTCACTTCAGATAAGTATCACTCAACCTTTCCTGGTCCTAGAACTCCCCTCCCTCATCCTGGGACTCCTGGGGGAACACCCTCATCTCCTTCCCCCACCAAGTACCATGATGTAAGAAATTTCTTTTCTGAACTTCATCTTCTGCCTTTCCAGCATCTAGTCTGGTCCAAGCTGTTAGATCCAAGCTGTCAGATCCAAGCAGCACTGGATAACTCTACAGGGCTCAAAATATCAGCAAAGACAATTAGCTACCTCAGGATTACCAGCTACCTCAGGAAAAGTGCCCAACCGAAACAATTAACCGATGTCCACCAAGTCAATTGGAAGCAATTCCAAGAGACTTGGTGCCCCCATTCCTATTTACCGGCCACCTGTAATGCCTTAGATTTTACAATAACAGAAAAGGTGGAAGGTTATTATTCCTGACACTCTCCTAGCTGCTTCTGGAGTCATGTGACCGTGCATGCACTGTCAGCAGTCAGGCAAAAGGCTTAGTCATTCCAGGGACTTATGTCCTATATAAGCTATGCACATGTGTGGCATAGCTATGTAAGCCCATGTACACGTGTGAGGTGACCCTTAAAAGCAGACTCCACCCATTTCCTCTCTATTTGCACATTCTCTCCAGTAGGCCTACTCATACCCATCTTTCTCCCTTCCTAATAAGATCTCATAGTGGTTTTTTTGTGCCTCATGGTTCATTTCTCGTGCCCAGTAAATAACGTCAGTAAATAAATAACATAGAGACTCAGTGTGTGTGTGTGTGTTTGTGTGTTTGTGTGTGTGTGTGTGTGTGTGTGTGTGTGTGTGTGTGTGTGTGTGATTAAAAAGAAAGGATAATGTGAGAGGAAGGAAGAGATTTGGAGAAGAAGAGAGAGCAATGGAATATATGTGATATTTGCTCCTTTACTCTTACCTACTATTCTTTCCCCTTGTTAAGCTCTTTATTCTAGTTTGCTCTTGGTCTCTCCACAACAATATATTTAATTTCCCTTCCTTAGGAGGTCCTCCCTTCATTTTTTTCTTTTAAGAAATATTTTCATCCAGAGGAGTGTGGTCTCAAACTCACTTGTGATGGAAACCAGGGATTCATACATGCTAGCCAAGAACTCGACATGATGAACCTCATCAGTAGCTCTCTGTAGAGTCTCTGTATATTGCATTTTTCCGGTTTTAGAATTTACTTCACTAGTATACTTTTATACTAATGGAGATTTTCCATAAAAATGTAATAATATTTTTGCATTTATGCATTGTATGTGTGTGTGTGTGTGTGTGTGTGTGTGTGTGTGTGTGTGTGTATGTGTGAATGCATGTGGATGTTACAGGACCGTGTATAGGACATTGTTCTCTTTCCACCATGTGGATTCCAGAGACTATACAGGTTGTCAGATTGTCACTTGTCAGAAAGCACCATTACCTACCTAGCCATCTCTCCAGGCCAGAGTTTTTGGTGTTGTTGTTCGTTTTAATCAAATATTTACTCTGTATCTTCAGATGATCATGTGGTTTCGAATTTGTAATTGTTTGGTATGGTGTGTGACACTAATTGGTATTGAAATACTAAAACATAACCTTGAATTATTAGGTGATATCTTTATGTTCAGGACATATTCAATACAAAAGGTGTGCTGATAGATCCAAGGAAATTAAAATTATGATGATTTATTTAGCTATGTTTGTAAGACACATTGATGTGTAATATTTTTTTTTCTCTTGACATTTGTGGCATGAGATAATACTAACATATAATAATGGTGCAAGAAACTTTCTTTCCTATTTTGTTTTTGGAAGTGTATCTTAGTTGTTTGCTTGGAAGAATGCAATATTAAAGCCACTTTTGTCTGGGCCTCTGTATTAGTGTTTTGAGTTTCAAACTACCTTTTGGAAATGCTATTCATATATTAAAGTTTTCTATATTTTAATTATTTCAAATAAGTTTTAATTTCCTAAAATTGTTCTTTTTTATTTAGTTATCAAATTTTAGAATAAAATTATGTGTATTATTTCTAGAATTATTATTTATTACTGAAACTTAATGATATCATCCTCTCCTGATTGTGTGATTTAACCTTATTTCTCATGATCTTTCATACCAAAATGACTTAATGGAATCAAATTTTGACATCTTATTGATTTCTTTATTATTTTGGTGTTTTATGCTTGCTTTATTGTTAATCACTCCTATATTATTCCTTTCCATCTGCTTCATTTTTATGTAGTTTTCTTTTCCTTTTTCATATTCCTAAAGTAGTAGGTTTGCTTTTATTTGGGGTCTTTCTTCATTTTGAATATAGACATTTTCAGCTCTGTATTTCACTTCATGTACTGCTTTAGGCACATTTCATAAATTTTGTAATGAAAGTCTTATTTTTTCCCTCTCAATATGTTGTATAGTTTCTAGTTTGGTTTGTTATTTGGCCAACTCATTATATGGTTGATTTTCTTGATTTATGTTTTTTATATATACCCTTTCTTACTTTTGATGTCTAATTCCATTTGAATACAGGAGAATGTAATTTTTGTTGAATTTTTGGACATGTAAGTGTGTGTTCCTTATGCATGTGTACATATTGACATGTATGTAGTTCTGTCCAATGAGGTATGCATGTTTACATATGTGTGGAGTCCATAGTTGATGATCAATGTCTTCTACTACTATCCATGGTTTTACTTCATTTATTTTAAGATGAAGTAGCTGAATCACCTTGATGTTCACTGATTCAGCAACATTGGTGGTCCAGTGGGTGCCTGGGATACCCCTGTCTCTCTTTTCCTTGTATTATGATAAAATGTTTGTACCAACTGCCCAGCTTTTTACCTGAGTGTTAGGGATTCAAACGCAGGCCTTATTCTCTGCTTACTATTATGTGTCTTGTTTCTGTTATTCTTCTATCTTCTGCTTGATATTATTGACAAATTCCAAATTTATTTGCTATAAATACACCTAAACAACCGTATCCTACTACTTCATATATTTT
>CABHPR010116019.1:0-41127 GCA_902168415.1 Peromyscus melanophrys | reverse complement strand
TTTTTTTTTAAATTGGTATACTTATTTTCTAATCTATCTCTCCCCCACCCCCACCCCCCAGAGTCTCACTATGTATCTGGCTGCCCTGAAACTCACTCTGTAGACCAGGCTGGCCTCAGACTCACAGAGATCTCTTTGCCTCTGCTTCTTGAGTGTGTGTGCCTGTAACTCTAGCATTCAGAAGCCTGAGACAAGAGCCTTTTAAGTTCCAGGCCATCCTTAGCTATGTAAGGGGTTGTAGACCAGCCTAGCTAGCTACATAGTGAGACGTTTTTGTTTGTTTTATTTCAAGTTTATGAGTATAAAGACAAAGTGAAATCTATTACTGCTCGTCAGAAATTAACTGCATTTAATATCTGCACGTAATAATATTTTCCTAAAACCTTGAAATGATTTTATGTATAAGCCTTTTGTATTTTCCAACAAGAATATCTGTTATATGTGTTTATTTATTAGTTTTTTTGTCATTTGCTGATATTTAGACATAAAGTTGGGATTTTGCAGAAGGTATTTTAATGTAGGCTTAGTTTAAGCATGAGGGTTAAAAGAAAGGGAGGTAGCTAGAAATAAAGTAGAATGTAGCCAAGACCGTGGTTGTAGGCTTCCCTTAAGTGAGTTGTTCTGTTTTGAGGCAGAACCTCAGTCTAGCCCAAGCTGCCATTGGACTTGTATTCCTTCTGCCTCTATTCTTCAGCCTAGTGCTAAGATTAGAGATGTGCACTACCACACCCACCCAATGTGAAACCTCCAGAGGAGGTGAACTTTGGTTTTTTACCATGCTGAGCACTGAACCTTGGGTTTTATACATGCAAATGCTTTACTGATGAGCTACATCCTTTGCTCTTAAAGTTTCTTAGTTTCTAAAATCTAAAATTTTTGTGCTTGAATAATATTTCATTTTTGTGCATTTAATTGGTCTCTGTTAGTTAAACTTTAAAGTTGTTTCTGATTTTTAAATATTTTTATAAACATCAGCTTTTAAGATTATCTGTGTAAGGGAATATTGAATTAGGTTTCCAACAGAGGGTGTCTTAGGAAAGGATTAGAAATTATTTTTCACATTTCCTTCATGGAATTATAGATTAAAAACTGAATTCAGAGTTCAGTATGAAAACATTAACTGTGATTCTTTCATGTAGATGAAACTTAAGGAAAAATGGTAGTGTCCTAGCTAGAGGATGTTTCAAGACCCCCAGTAGATACCCAGTACTTTGGAGCACCAAACCCTGCACATTGTAGGTATGTTTTAAATACACACGCATACGTAGACACTTGCTGATCAGCTTTCCATTGTGGTGATAAAATACATGAAATACACAGTTGGCGAAAAGAACTAGGGATAATGGTGTATACCTGAGAGTGGAGGGAGAGTTTATTTTAAAAATCTCCATTTCAGCCTGGCAGTGGTGATTCATGCCTTTAATCCCAGCACCCAGAAAAACAGAGGCAGATGGATCTCTAAGTTCCAGAGTGGCCAGCACTATACAGTGAAACCCTGTCTCGGGAAAAACAACAAAAGAAAAGAAAACAAAAGAAATCTCAGGTGTTTTTTTTTTTTTTTTTTTTCTTTTTGGTTTTTTCGAGATAGGGTTTCTCTGTGTAGCTTTGCACCTTTCCTGGAACTCACTCTGTAGACCAGGCTGGCAAGAATAATTCTTATTGTCCTTATTCTTATAACCAATTGTTTCTCGTGTGCTACATACAATTTGTGTTGAATTGAGTACATAAACTGGGCTGAGAATGTAGTTTTGTTGGTAGAGGTCTTGCTCTAGCATGCATGAAGTCTTGAGTTCTGTCCCCAGTGCACATAAAATGCAGTGTGGTGGTGCATGTTTGTAGTCCCAGCATTGTGGGGCGGTGTGGGGGAATGGGGCACAGGACAAGATGGTTAGAAGTTATATAGAGAGTTTGAGGCCAGCCTGGGCTATACGAGATCCTGCCTCAAATTTGTTTTCTTCCTTCCTTCAAAAGATTTATAGCCTTTGGAATTTCACAGATTCACATCTTGAGCTATCCATATATTTGCAGTCTTGGTTTTTAACAGAGCAACTTGTTTTAATTTTTCTAGCTCATCTCATGTATACTAATGTTAGAAATAAGTTCAGGCTTGCAAAGAAAGAACACAACCACCATTGCCAGTGAAATGTCTGGACAAGCAGGCTTTACTCTTGATCAAGAAGGTGTTCTCCAAAGAGAGCACACTGAGACAGGAAGTGGGCTTGGTTTTTAGTCCAGGGCAGGTGGTTACTGTATTTTTTCCCCATCAGCTGGGGTCCAGTCGAAGGCTTACTTAATTGGCTAGTCTTAAGAGAATTAATTGATGCACAGGAAATGAAGTGGGGAAGGGGTCAGCCTCTTTAATTGGAATGGAGCAGAGCCTTTGTATAAATTAAGATTTTACTGAGCTGGGGGATTAGAATATTTGCATAAAAGTCTAGCAAGGTGGGGGCAATAAAATGATTTTAATTCTTTGTCATAAGTTCGTTTTATTATTTATTTATTTGTTTATTGGTTTTCTGAGACAAGGCTTCTCTGGGTAGCCTTGGCCAAGCTGTCCTCAAACTCACAGAGATTTGCCTGCCTCTGCCTCCTGAGTGCTGGGATTAAAACACCATTGTCCAGCAAGTTCAAGTTTTAGATTTGATAAAAAGACTCATGTAATGTTTCCTATGGTAACTTGCCTGCCTTCCTAGTATATAGAATGATTTGACCATTTTCTTTGCTGATGTTACAGGATTGTAATACATTTTCCGATTTGGACATCCATCAATACATTGGAAATGCCTAAACTGTTTCATAGCAAAAGGGCATTATTACAGAAAGGATGACTTGTTTTCTGTTTCTGGCTTCAATTTTACACTTTTAAAATAGACCTGAGATAGGCATGGTGACAGTGCCTAAAATGTCAGCACTTGGAAGATAAAGGCAGAATAATCAGAAATACAAGGCCTACCTGGGCTGCTTGAGGTCCTAGCTTAAAAACATAAACAAACCGGTTGGCCAGGTTTTTATCTCAGGTTAATTCCCCTCCCCCAATCCCTTCTTTTCATCTTCTCTGTTGTCTGGGACCACTTAATCCTTTGCTCCTGGTTACTTTCTCCCACCTTTCCTTAGTTTAGTCATTGTGTCTCATGTCAGAAAGATCCGTTCAGTGAGTGCATTTTTAAAGCCACAGTTTCACTTGGCAGTTCTGGTTATTTTTCTGGTTATTTGATACTGTAGTGTCACGGTTATTTCATACAACAGTGCTGTGTTGTGAGAAACTCAGTTTTTTTGGTTTTTTTTGCTTTTAATTAAAGTTAGGTAGCCTGCCAGCACTCATTTCCTTAATGTTCCCCTAGCGGACGGACGGATCAGGTCAGATTATGTAGTTGAGCCCCACCAATGGCAGGAGACAGTCACCATCCACACCAGGGGTAAAAGCTGGCTACGGAATGTTTCGTTTTTTTTCCCCCCAAAAAAGAATTTTCTCTTGCTGAGATTCCTTTGTGTGTGTGTGTGTGTGTGTGTGTGTGTGTGTGTGTGTGTGTGTCCGTCCGTCCTTTTTGTGTGACTTGACACTAAGGTTATTTATAACAACGTGAAAGGTTTATTTTAATTATAAATGATAGAAAATAAAACAATTTACCTCCTAACCATTAGTTTTGCTAAAGAAAATATTGATTAGCAAAGGACACATTTGAGAAAGTGAAAATGTTAGTTTTAGACATGGAAAAAGTGATGTGTGAGGAAGATAAAGTTAATGTGTCCTGCGTGTGTGAATGGATGTAAATAACAGTAGTCAGACTATAGATAATGTTTTCTATTGTGCTACAGTCTATTTAGAGGAATGTACATTTATGTAAACTCTGGAAGTCAGAGTTAAGAGGTGGGTAGATTGTGTTTTGTATTTCACAGTAATTTTTTTTCCCCGCTTAGTTAAAAACTTCCCCTTTCCACTCCCCTCTTTTGAAGGAAGAGTTTCTATAGCCCAGTCTGGCCTTGAATTCTTGGTCCTCCTATTTCCATCTCCAGAGTGCTGGGTCTACAAGTATAAGCCACCACACACACACAAAAATATTTTTAAATTCCGGCAATAATTAGGAACTGAGGTTTTGTTGTTATTTGTTTTTGGGATAGAGCTGTGTAATCCAGGCTGATCTGGAACCAGCTGTATAATCCAGGCTTATCTCAAACTCCCAATCCTTTTGCCTCAGCCTCTCAAGTGCCAGAATGTAGCTGTGTGTCCTAAGCCTGACGCAGCTGATGTTTATGAGTAATTAGTGAACCTTTGTGCCTTTGAATTAATATTAGGCCAAAAAAAATCTAGTAAAAAAAATTAGGCATAATAATCTCATACCAATACTACTACAATTTTCTCATTATTGGTAATCATTTAAAATTGTGAAATTATTTAGAATCTTTGGTAGGTTTAGATGAATGTGAAGATGCATTAAGCTTGTACTTGAAGAGGGGGACATAGAGTCATTGGCAGAGTTCTGGCCCAGCATGTGCAAGCTGTTAGGTTTAGTTCCCAGTACCTAAGTAAATACATGGATGAATTGAAATTGAAAGGTGCTCTGCTTTGCAGAGCAAAGACTATGATCTCTGGTTATGAAATCTGCTTTCATCTTTTGGCAGCTTTTGAGAAACTAGTATTAGAACAGAGAAGTTTCATCTTCTACTAAACTTGGCACTGTGCTACTCAGAGACTAATGTTTAGCTGTAAGTATGTAAAAATATTAATTATGTAATTTTTTATCCTAAATTTAAGCAATGACTTTAATATTTAATCTCTGCTCCCTTCTCTGTCTTCAAGTCTACTTGTTTAGGAAATTATTTTTACACATTTTCTAAAACAAAGCTTTAAATTTTTTATATCATAATAAAATTATTTTTGATTATATTAATAAAAACAATCTTAAGGTACACATAATAAGAGTATATAGGGAAATCAATAAAATATTTGCAGAGGAAATAGATTTAGTTAGAGAAATACATAGAATTTGGATAGACCAAGTGTGCTGTACCTGAGCGTGCATGCATTGCATGCATGTGTGAATTTGAAGGGGCCGATAGGACTAAATATAGCAGAGTGTGTGTGTCTACGAATTGGAGAGGGCACATATGGCTCAGTTTAGCTCTGTGCCTGTGTGTGTGTGTGTGTGTGTGTGTGTGTGTGTGTGTGTGTGTGTGTGTATATGTATGTATGTGTATGTGTGTGTGTGTGTATGTGCATGTGCATGTGTAGAACTGGAGATGACCAAATGTAACAGCATGCATAGTGGAATAATTTATTTGCTCTTTAGGAAAGTTAAGGCAATTTGTATTAAGGATCAAGGTAAAGAATGGGATAGGAAAACTCATCATGAAGCATGTACAAGGCTAAGTAGACAATTTTAGCAGTCTTGATACAAGAAGTAATAAGTACCACTTGGCACTGCTGAGCAAGGAGGCAATAGAATAAATGTGATAATTTGGGAGCCTTAATTTAATTGATAGTATTCAAATTTGATAGACAGCAAGTGTGGCTTGAAGATTTTAAAAATATTGAGTCTGCTACAGTAAACCATAAGGATGAGAGGCTTGATTTAACAAAGTTGAGAAAAAGATTAATCTGAAGAACAATTTACAGGAAAATTCTTTTGTAAAGATAACTGATTTTCCTCCTTATAAATTGTAGGATTATTAAGATTTGCTTGCAGAATTTTAACTACAGAAACTAAATCAATAGCAGTAGTAATCATTCAAGTCAGAAAGTTATAATAAAGAAGAGTTATGTGTGAAAAAGATTATATTTATTTTCTTTCACATTGAATTTAAGTGGTTGTTGGATATTTAATCAAGAGAATTTATGATTGTTTTACTGGCAGGGAAAAAATGTTCAGGTGACCCTGACTTTCTCCATTATAAATCTTTGGAAAATTCAGAGGATATCGTATATTACACACATGCAAAAATTGAGTTTTGTAACCATTTTTAGTTAGAAATTACTATAAAATAATGTGAAAATGTCATGTATTTCCATTACATCTTGTCATTCAATTGCCTCTCATTCTGTTAGGGATACATAGATAAATGACATTTCCTGTACACTAACATTCAAATACCCACTAGGTATTTTAATCACAAAGTAGCCTAATTTAGTTATTAGTTCATTAGTGTTGATGCTAGTGAATATGAGGTCATGATGTTGGATCTATTTTAATTGCTTTTATATTATGCTATTTTTTAAATTTTTTTTTCTAAATTATTTTTCTGACATTGTTTTTTGTTTTTTCAGACAGGATTTCTCTGTGTAACAATCCTGGCTGCCATAGAACTCACTTTGTAGACCAGGCTCGCCTGGAAGTCACAGAGGCCTGCCTCTGCCTCCCAAGTGCTGGCATCAAAGGCGTGTGCCACCACTGCCTGGCCTATCACCTGACTTGGTGAAAACTAAGTCTTTTTCACTATGTAGCTCAGAATGACTGAGTCTGCTGTTTCTGACATTGACAGTTGAAGAATAACTGCTGAAGCTTCTGAGTTCTGTCGTTTCGGTCTAAATTATCTAGGCAGTAGTTGAAGTTAAACTTACAGCCTATGACAGTGCCGACTTTTTCTGTCATTATGAGAAATTCAAAGAACTTGTGGGTAAATCTGTTTCCAAATTTGGAAAAGTGAAAATTTGAGGTAAACAATTCTAAGAAACAAAGTTAACAAATTGGGTTAAATCGTGAATGACAAATTTGCACTAATATAGTGGAAAATATCCATAAAAACAGCAGGGAAAGTTAATGGTTTGTTGCACCCTCATAAAAGTCATTTCGTATGTATTTCTGTGACTTTAAAAACAATGAATTAAGTTGAAAGGCCCATGTTTTGTTTTATGCATTAGTAAACATTGGTTTTAAATACCAACAATTTCCATTGTTGTAATAGCATTTTCTGTGGCTCATTTTATAGACTCCAAGTTGGATAATAGAAGTTTCCCTTTTCTCTCCCCTCTACAATATATGTTTTAAATACAATGTTTATGTTTAATCCACTATCCACAAAGAGCCACAAAATAGTAACTATTCAACATATTTACAAGTTTTCAGTGTATTTTGGAAAATGATATATAAAATGATACTTTAATAACTTGGACTTTTTATTAGCCTGTTTTGTTAGTAAATTGGTTTACTAAGGCTGCCAGCAAGTCAAGCGGTAGCTATTAAATGAACCTCTACTGCTGACGTTAATTTACAGGGGTCAACAGGACAAAACTCTGCGACATGATAGCTGATCTGGGAGATGATGAGCTGCCCCACATCCCTTCAGGAATCATTAATCAGTCTAGGTCAGCCTCTCCTAGAGTGACTGATGATGAAGGTGCAAGAGCAGAGGAAGGTACAGCATTTAGTATCGTGTCTGTCTGTATTCCTGACTTCCTGACTCCAGATCACCTCTTAGTACTGCAGCATGCCATTGGAGAAAGTGCTCAAGATAGTAGAGCTGCTGGGCAAGCTCTGGGTATGACTAACTGCTCAGGGAAGAAACACAGCTTCTAGTTCTTCCTGTTTGTTTCTGTTTTCATGTTAGCTGTAGCTCTTTCCATCATAGGTCGGTTCAGAGCGCTTTCCTTAAATCTAACTATAGCTTACAAATCTAGTATTAGGAAAAGAACAGTTTCTAAAAATAAACTCTAAAGAATACAGGTGAGGGGGAACTGATTCTTAGTAGTGCAGTTTAAATGTAGCAACTGTGAATAGCTACTACTTAATAGAAGTGCTAGGTAGTCTGTTGGAGATCTTACACACACACACACACACACACACACACACACACACACATATATTATTCCTAAAAATAAATGTAACTGTTAATCATTTTAGGATAAGGAACATCATTCTTTAACTTTATATCAAGAATTCATGACCTAGTAATGAATTTTCTAAAATCCAAAATCTAAAGTACATAAGAAGTAAAAATACTACTTAAGGATTTTTGAAACTGATTTTACCTAAAAGATACATGGATATAGTTAACTAATTTATAATTCTGGGTGAAGATATACTTCTAAATACTCTTCAATTTTTACCCAAATTACTTTAATGCGATATGTATATATGATAATAAATTAATAATTTTAACTTAGGTTTTTATTTATGCTTACACTTCTTGCTCTGAGAGAGGATTTGTTTGCCTGCTTCAAATTTTTATATACATTTTGTTCTAATTTTTTCTAGACATATTCTCTTTAGAGTGAAGTTGAACAGGTTTGCATTTCTCCTCAATTTATGATTTTTTACCTTTTTCTTTTTTAATTCATAGAAAATTTTAAGGAAAGATTTAAAAGAAATCACTTAATAAAGCTAATACAAAGAATGGAAATTAAATAATCTTGATTTTTTTTTTTTCTGTACTCATTTCCACTGAGCTATTTTCTTTTATACTATTTTCTAAAATATAGATACCAGCTCTACTATTTTTATTTTTTTGTATTTGGGGTTTTCTTTTTCCAAGTAATATAATACAGTTAACTTTTTTTAAACTTACATTTTAGACTGCAGATTTAGCAGTTTAAGGCAAAGTCATATTAGTGATATGAACCCTATTTAATGTTTCAAACCAACTTGGGGGAAAAGCCTCCAGGCTGACTCTACATAAAAGGTGATTTAGAGCTCTCTCTGTGTGTTTGTCAAGTGTGTGACTGTGTTTTAAAAGAAAGTAAGTTGCTAATCTCTTTCATAGTAGTGTGGGAGGGTGAATGGGCACATTGAACTTCATTACACTTTAAAGAGTGATTCTTCCTAAAATTTGTTATTTAGAGATTGGAAAACTGTAATCTAGTTTATAGTCAGTCCATTTTTGTGACACTTTCCATTTTGGTGCTTTTGGAAAACAAAAATTTCATGTTATATTTCAGTTTATAAAGAACAAATAAATACCTATTTAGACTAGTGTCACAACTTTTTAAAACTATTGTTACTAAAGACAAGGTTATATTCCATATTTCCACAGGCATAATTGGAATCAATCATTTGTCTGTATGTTCTTTTGGTTTGATAAAATCGGAGGAAAGGGGCTGGGATGTACCTTAGCATCAGAGTGCTTGTCTAACCATGTGCCAGGTCCTGGGTACAACACTGCAGAACACGTGCACATGTGCACAAGAAGAGTTTGTATGTGAACTATAGGTTTCCTCAGTCATGCTGTCTATCAAAAGTAGAATTTATTACAGGACTCTTAGAAAGGACCTTTTGGAAGAATTCTATTCATAGCCCCTAGGATTCTCACAAAAGACAATTATGCTTAATAAAAATTTCATCATTAAAATAAAATTCATGCCTTTGGTTCCAGCACTTGGGAGATAGAGGCAAGAGGATCTTTGTGAGTTAGAGGTTATCCTGGTCTACATAGCAAGTTCTAGGATAGCCAGGAGTATATTGAAAGACCCTCTCTAAAAATTTAAAAAAAAAATTCGTTTAATCATTTTATTTTAAATTGTTGATTACATTTTTATGCTGTGTACTGCTATGGGTAATTATATCTTAACTTGAAATAAAACGATCTGTAAAATATGCACTAATTCTTTCAGCAGAGATATAAGAGCAAAAATTAAAAATTTACTGTGATTACTGTATACTGCAATGATGGGTGATAGGGAAAGCAGAAATAATAGCTTAAAGATTTTTTGCATATATATATGTAAATAAGTATCAGAAGAGTAGTATAGCTTGCTAGATGTAAACAAATGTGTGTGTCTATAGAGAAAAGGTACGGAAATGTAGCTTATGTGATTAACTTTAGAAATGTATATACTATTTCTTGATAAATAAGCCAGCTAAAGTTGTTGAGCCACTTCTCTCTGTATGCCCGGAAGTTGGACAATGGTTGATCAGAAATAATCCCACAAAAAGTTTTTGTAAAGAAATGAGTTGATTGGTGATGGTAAAGGTATTTTATTGGACTTTTAAGTTTGTGGTAATGAGTATTTGTATAGTTGCTAGTGGAAGGAATTGTAGCATTTTGTTAGAAACAAATTATGAACTTAAATTTTTTTAGACTGGTAAAAATTATAAAGTAAAATATACTCACTCATGTGATTCTTGAACTATTGATCTTACTGTTCTTAGCTGCTTCTTGTATTTTCAGTAACTGTACTAATATTGATAGGAGAGATCAGTACTGTGTGTATTGTTTAGATTCAAGTATAACCATTGAATGATGGCTTAATAACCATAGTAACTGTCATAATAATGGTTGAATGTGTGAGATACTTAGTATCTCACATATTGTGTATATTTTATGAAGTGTTTTCAAATTAGATTAGTTGCTGAATCACACTTTAAGGGACCACTTGAGTCAAATTACACAGAATAAAATAAACATTCTAAATTAAAAATGAATTTTACTTTGGTAATAGCATATATGAATTGTATGAATAATTTTCAGTATTATTGGTGAATTAGTATTAGTATATTTCATATACCTGTTTCCTGTAGTGTATTAAATATATGCCATTTTGTAAGAATTTTTCATAATTTATTCGCCTGAGTTTTTGAGTAGTTTTTAAAAATTGGTTCATGATTTTAAAAGTTTAGGTTGAGTTATTTTGTAATTAGTATTTCCTTCTTGCTGTCTTAATGTTACTATTTTGGTTACAAAGCACATGTTTAACATTATATTGATTGTTGCTCACACTTTAACTATCTTGGTGTGGTCATTCAGATAGTTGCACTTTAATTTGAACTGCAGTGCCAATGTTGAAAGCCGAACAAATGCACGAGACACAGATGAAACGACTCAGTGAAGTGAAGCTCTGCAGTTACTGTCAATGAGTTTTACTCTAGCAACATCCTAATTTATAAAAAGGGATTAAAATGAAGCCATGGTGAAAGTTCTGAGGTTGGAAGGCATGCCCTTTAGGACACTATCGTTGTTAGTAGAGCCATCTTTTCCTAGACCTTCTCTGGCACTGACTGGTAGGCTGTATATCAGAGTGTCTGGAAAGGATTGGGCCCCAATGCTCTTTCACTTCTTCAGAAAGCAAAGGGACGTTGTAGTAACTTACCGACTTTTAAAAAAGCTACTGGATGAGCTACTTTGAGGTTAGTAGACATCTGTTCCCCATAAGTGGCTGAAATCTGATTATTTAATCAAAAACTGTCCTGTTTACTGAGGTGGTAAGGGATCTAAATAGACAAAATTCATGTGTTCTGCCTCCACCCTGGGATAATGTGTACAGTGTTTATTCAGTCTGTGGAAGATAACTACAGTATTGTAGTTCTAGCACATTTGTTTATTTCCACTCAGTAGTAGGGGTTTTTTTGTGTGTGGAAGTGGGAAGTAGAATTCATAATATTGCTGAGTTTTGTAACTGTTTCGTGCTTAAATTCCCCACAATATTGTATTGTACTGTATGATTTTTCAGCATTTAAGAAGCGGTTTTGTTCTTTATAGCTGAACCAATAACGTTTCCATCTGGAGGAGGCAAGTCATTTATTATGGGTTCTGATGATGTTTTGTTAAGTGTACTGGGCCTTGGAGACCTTGCAGACTTGACGGTAACAAATGATGCAGACTATAGTTATGATGTAAGTGCAGTTTTATTTTTAATTTTTTAATGATTTAATAGAAGGCTCCTTATTCTTTGGGATCATTTATAACAGAGAATTAGTGTCAAGGTGCATGGAAAAGATAAGTTTAAGTGTGTTGATGTGTTGATTTGAAGTAACATGTAATTTTTGCTTTAAATTTTTTCTTTGTGGTGTTTAAATCTTTCTTAGGAATTTTGGTGGATTAGGTAGGAGTTTGGGGTTATTACTTTAAAATATTGATTGATAAATACATCTTGAGTAGTTAACTCTTATTTACTAAGTTGAAGCCATATTTTGGTGTTAACAAAATAAGACACTATAGAAATCAGGTTTTTTTCCATCAGGATAAGTCTTAAATAGCCAGCCATGTTTTGTTTTTGAGCTCTTATTTTATCAGTCACAACAAAGTTACCATTTCCTGAATGTTAGCTTCACTTGAGGGCTAGAAAAAGGAGATGGGAAGAACTGTGTTAGGTGGGAAGACTAGTGTTGATTAAATATTTTCCAAACATAAACACTCAATTGAGAGTTAACTATATTTTAGATTTTTTTGTATTCACTTTAGTTTTTCAGCAGATTTCTTTTTTAAACATTAAAAAAATTTACGCTTAAGTTAGGATGTTTTTTAAAGATTAACTCCCTTGGTGGGCTGGGTTATTCTTAAAATTTTTAAAGTATATTTGCAACTAAATTGAGTAAACTTTTAACTGCTTTAGAACTGGTTTATCTTTACTGATGTGGAAATAAAAGTGAAAACGTTAAGCTTTATTAATATCAAGAATTAGGGAAAGTGCTTACCTAGCATGCCCAAAGCCCTGGGTTTGATCCCCAGCACCACATAATCGGGGCAGGGTAGCTCAGCCTCTAATACTAGCATTTGGGAAACAGAGCCAGAAGGATGGAAGTTCACACTAATTACATAGTGAGTTCAAGGCCAGTAAAGGTGACATGAAACTCTTTGTCTCCAGTGGAAATTAAAAAAGAAGAGAAAGGTATAGGAAATACTCTCAAAGAGTTTTTAGTCCATTGTTTTAAAAGTTCCTTAACCTTCTGCCTTGGAATTGTTCACATACTGGTCAATTTCCTAAATGGAAGCTATTGTGTTTACTGAACCCTTGAGTATTTGGTAATTTTTATATCCCTATTTTGCTTTCGTGTAAATTATTACGGCAGTGGTAGTTTTCTGTTCTCATCTGACATTTGATAGGAGCTTTGATTTTTTTTTTTCTTTTTTCTTGATGCTTAGGTGAAAACAGATAAAGGAACTCTTTGACCTGGGTATTTGAAAGCCTAACAAAATTATTTTTCTGAATTCTTATATAAAGATAGACTTCTGTGAAGTTTTTAAGGTCATTAAAATAGCCCCTGCATATTTAAGTGAAACAGTTTTATATGTTTTAAGCACACCAAACAGAAAAAGTCCACATGTCTACCAGTTTATTACTTTTACCTGTAAATAGTGCACTTTTTTGTTTTAGTTGCCGGCCAATAAAGATGCCTTTCGAAAGACTTGGAACCCCAAGTATACACTACGTAGTCATTTTGATGGAGTGAGAGCATTAGCTTTTCATCCTGTAGAACCTGTACTGGTTACTGCCTCTGAGGACCACACCCTGAAACTTTGGAATTTGCAAAAGACAGTTCCTGCCAAAAAGCAAGTATTTTAATATGGACTGTTTTTCCCTTCTAATTTTGTTCATATGGATAATTCTTCTTCTTTACTGTCCCGTGTCTATAGTACGTCTGTAATATCAACCAATGATTCATGATGACTGAATGTGTTCTATTCCCCCATCCCTTTTCTCCCTCTTTTAGGAGTGCCTCTTTAGACGTAGAGCCTATCTACACATTTAGGGCCCACATGTAAGTTTTGTTGAATTATTACTTGATGAGCAAGTACAGTTATTATTTATAGTTAGCATTCTCCAAACCTAATTTTCTCAATATTTGATATTAGAGGAGATACATTAGTTGAATAATGCCTCGTTTGAGTAACTATATTTGAATATGATCTAATAGTACTTTTCAATTGTACATTTTTAACCTAAAATTGGGTTTAGATACCACATAAATGAATAGATTGAGGGGGATGGGAGTTTGAGTTTCTTCTTAGAATTTATAAGTAATTTTTTCTCTCTCTTTCTATAACAGTGGCCCTGTTCTTTCATTAGCTATTAGTTCTAATGGAGAACAGTGTTTTAGTGGTGGTATTGATGCAACCATTCAGTGGTGGAATATGCCTAGTCCTAACGTGGATCCCTATGATACCTATGGTAAGTAAAGGGGCACAATGGATCTTTTTAGTGAATAGAGCTGACAGAATTCTGTAGTTCAAATGTTACTACAAAGTTGTTCAAATGTATAATTTGTTCATTTAGTTCTTCTACTTGCTAGACAGTTTCTGTATTTAAAAAGAGAACTATTAGGGCTGGAGAGATGACTCAGGAGTTAAGAGCACCGGCTGCTCTTCCAGAGGGCCCCAGCACCCACATGGCAGCTCACAACTGTCTGTAACTCCAGTTCCAGGGGATCTGCCACCCTCACACAGACCTAGATACAGGCAAAACACCAATGCACATCAAATAAATAATTTTTTTTAAAGTATCCTGCCATGAGTATTTTAGTGCTTGACCTAGTACTTTTCTTAAATGTCAAATTCTGTTAACAAAAAGAAGAGGGGAAAATTATTGAAGTAATACATTTTTAAACTCGAGACAGTATATGTAATTCTTGCTAAGTGAAAGACAACAGAAACAATAGGGATGGGATGGTTAGGGTATAATTCATTACAACTTTATGGACAGCCAAAAAGTCTTTAATTTCAAAATGAAAACCAAAACAAAACTTTGATTTTTATAAATGACACTTTGAGAAACTTCTTTTTGATTAAAAGCTTAAATTTACATCTTCAAATACATTAAGTGGGCATTGTTCATAATTATTTAAAAAAAAAAAAAAAAAAAACCAAGCAAATGTTTGAGCTCTTTGTGGTACTTGGTTAACACATACTTGGTGCCTACATTCCATAATGTAAGACATAATGGTGAGTACTTTGTTCAAAGAAATAAGATGGATGTAAAAAAAAGCAAGGGATTAGTGGAGGGCTTACAGTTAAAATATTTGCTAAATGACAATAAAATATAGTACTCTGTACGAGCATAATCGGTAGACCCTCTTTTAGATGAGAAGTCAGGAATGGTCTGTCCGTCTGTAGTAATGATATTCAGGCTAAAAGATAAAGGGTAAAAGAGTGGAGTCATAAAACGTTCTAAGGCCAGAGAGGCTTGAAAGGGATGCTGGTGGCTGCAGTGACAGGTCAAAACCAAGAGTCACACAGGAAGTGAGAGGTGACGCTGCCAAGATTAGAATTCTGGTGGTAGAAGGGTTAAGAAGAAGTAGGCTTAGTGCTGCAGGGATGGATGGCTCAGGAGTTAGAGGCACTTGCTGTTCTTGCAGAAGACTCAGGCTCAACTTCCAGCATCCACTTAAACAAATCACAGCCATGTCCTAGGGGACCTGATAGCCTGTCCCCAGTAGCTTTTTATGACCAGCCCACATGAAATATACATACGTAGGCAAAACACTCACACAGATAAATATTTTTTTAAAGACATGGGTTTAATATATATTGGGTAAGTAGGGTAATATATAGTATTTTATTGATAAACTGTGTTGAATCGGTAAAGTAATAGGTGAAACTCTTGGTTTAATTGTGTTTGAAAAGGAAGTTTTATTATTGATGTAATTGACATCACTTTTTTCCTTGGTTTTGGTTTTTTGAGATAGGATTTCTCTCTGTAGCTCTGGTTGGATTGTAGCTCACTCTGGCCTCAAACTCACAGAGATCTGCCTGCCTCTGCCTCCCAAGACTGCTGGGAATAAAGGTATGTACTACTACTGCCCAGCTAAAATTGGTTGTTTTAAGGTATTAATTTGGTAGTTTTTACTGTGTGCTCAAGATTGTGCAGACATCACCGCTTTCTAAATTTCAGAACATTTTCATCACCAATTCAGAGTTCTGACATTGCAGCTCACTGTGTAGACAGTAGCACTCACTGAAATAGGAATAGAGTATGGGAGAGAATGAATATGAGTGAGAATATTAAGATATGGATGTGTATGAAGGAATGAATATGAATCAAGAGATGATAACCTGAGACTGGAGTCTTCACTAGACCTGACATTGGCTACAGTAAGGAAGATGCTGAGGAGAATGGATTCATGGATGCATACCCAAAGAAGAAAATCATTTTGAGAAGGACCATGTTACAGGTGCTCCATGTAGGTCACGGAGATCTTGGGCAGATAGCTGGAGGTTAGACACTGGAGTAGTGGTCCCTGGAGGAACCACTTTAATATTTCAAGTCAGATTTTATGAATGAAAAGCAATTGAAACCAGAAAGAATAAATGTTTTGTATTATCAAAGAAAAGCAGTTATTGTATTTGGTAGAATTGTGGTCACTGCTGATTTTAGCATGAGTTGTTCTAGTATGGTAATGGAGTTATTTGAAGAGTACATAGGAGGTGAAAGATAATTTACTTTTCAACAGTTTTACAGAAGGTGGTGGTAAGGATAATGTTTTCATGGTTTAGGTTGAAAGAGTCTGTCTGGTTCATTCTTCTCTTTTTTAAAATTTAATTTTAATTTGTTGTGCTAGTGATTCCAAGGCAAAGAATTTGTGTAGTACGAAGTGTGAGAACAAGACCGTGATTTTGGCTAAGTTTTAGAATGTACCTAGTAGTAGGCTTCACCCTTAATGAGAAGAAGGACAACTTTTTACTTGTATCTGGAAACAAATAGGGCTTAAATTTATTTTATTTGTATGTGTGTATGCATATCTGTGTATGTGTATATGATCCACATGTGCCATGCCGTGCACCTGTGGAGGTTAGAAACAACAGTTTCTGGGAGTCCATTACTGGGTTCCTTGTGGCAAGTGCTGTGGAAGCAAAAAGATAGTTTTTGACATTGTTTGAAATTGGGTACAGGATGCAAGAGGGGTTCCTTTTGAATGCTGTGTTTTCTTGGTATAGTCTAAGTCATAGTCATTCACAATAAAGGAAAATTTGGACCTGTGAGGATGAAGGAGAAGGTGATATATAATAAATAGGAAGAGTTAACTGGAAATAGAGGATGACATAATATGATACTCATTTAGCCCTCAGATTTCCCATCAGTTGATGAATGGTCAAATAAGATATGATAACACCAATCAGTGAAATGTTATTTGATAATAAAAAGAAAAGAAGTACTGATATGTGCTACATAGTGGATGCCCTTGAAAATAAGAACCCGGACACAAAAGAATCCCATTCTGTAGGATTCTGTTAATACAACATATTCAGAAAATAGAGGCTTATTTACACAAGCCCCCTGGATTAGTGATTGCCCAGAAGTTCAAAAAAGTAAAGAAGAGTTGGAAGGAAAGTGTCTTAACTTTGCTGAAATTACGTTAAAATTTTTTGAAAGTTACCAGGTGGTGATGGTGCACACCCTTCATCCCTGCACTTAGGAAGCAGAGGCAAGCAGATCCCTGAGTTCAAGGCTAGCCTGGTCTACAAAGCAAGTTCCAGGACAGCCAGGGCTACATAGAGAAACCATTTTTCAAAAACCAAAGTTAATTAATTAGTTGATTAATTAATTAAAAATTAAAGTATCCTGAAAGTCAGCACAGTGAGAGTTCCAGTTAGGTGAACACACCATTGTTATACCATGTAATTGAGTAGTATAGTATGATTTATTTTTTGTACATACTTTATAGAAATTGTGAATATACAAATAGTAGTATTGTTGGAATAAATGATACAGTCACCCACAATTCAATATTTAGAAATATTCACTGTGCTTTGGTTTGTCTTGTGGTTTTTATGTTTTGTTTTGCTTTTTGGGGGGGACAGAGTCTTACAGTATAGCCCTGATTGGCCTTGGACTCTCTATATAGACCAGGCTGGTCTACAACACACAGATATTTGCTTCTCAGGTGCACCATGATGCCTGGCTTTACATACATTTTTTAATTTAATTATGTGGTAAGTTATCTATCATTTGCCAAACTTCTTCCAACCAGTGTTTTGTTTGTTTTTTCACAGAGTCAAATGTTCTAGCCGGCACTTTAGTTGCTCATACAGATGCAGTCTGGGGTCTTGCCTACAGTGGCATAAAAAATCAGTTACTGTCTTGTTCAGCAGATGGCACTGTTAGGTTGTGGACTCCTCAAGAAAAATTGCCTTGTATTTGCACTTACAATGGAGACAAGGGTAAGTCAGATTTGCCTCTTCAAAAGCAGTGGTTTTTTTTTTTTTCCTTGTTGTTTGTTTTTTTAAGCTTTATCACTGATTTCTGTGTCTCATGTATATGCATGTGATTGCAGGTGCTTATAGAGGCTAGGATCCCTTGGAGTTACATACAGGCAGTTGTGAGCTACCTGACAGGTGCTGGAAACAGAAATCTGAGTAGCAAACACTCTTAACTGCTTTGTTCAAAGAGCCTTTAAAAAATATATTTGGTGTGTGTATGTGTGTGTGTGTGTGTGTGTGTGTGTGTGTGTGTGTGTTTTGCACACACTGCCTTGGCATACATGTGGAGGAAGGTTAGAGTACTACTACAGGAATCTGTTTTCTCCACCATTGTTAGGCCCAGTAACAAGGGCCTCCTCTACCTGCTAAGCATCTTGCTTTTCCAAGAAGAACGTTTGTTAAAAAAAACTGGAAAATACAAAGGAGAAAGCAATTATTTCTTTATTGATCCAAAGAGAAGTGTTTAAAGAATTTTATAAAACTTGCCATGTTTTACTTAGTCCTGTTTTACTGGAAGTGCTTTGCAGATGTCAGCAAAGCACAGTGCTTTTTGGCCTTTTCCAGATCATTTTCTATTTTAAAAATAAACATATTTGCATTTAACAATAAGTAGACAAATGATACTACTTAAAAGGGCTGTAGGAAACAAGGACAGCTGCTTGTAAGGACTGATGGGATCATAGTCTTAAATATACCTGCCTAAAAACCATACGTGCCGTGACTGAGCACGTAGGTCTGTGTGTTCAGGGTGGGATGGGGCAGCCACAGTCATTACAACACCTTTAATGAGAAGCACAAATGGGATTGCTTTCATGATTTTTATTATTTTCATTTTTGTATTTTCATTTTTGTATTTGTGTTATGTGGAGAGCAGAGGGCAACTTGAGGGAATCTGCCCTGTCCTACTATGTGTGGGTCTTGAGGAACAAACTCAGACTGTCAGTCAGGCTTGACTGCAAGCACCCTTACCTGCCGAGCCTTCTTGCTAGCCTGTAATCTTTATTATAGAAGGGTTTAACCTTTTTTGAAGATGTTTGTGCACATCTTTATAATATTGTTGTTGGTCTTATAGTCTGAGTTTTTCAAATTATGTTTTTCATCAGACCTTTAATTTGAACTTAAATATGTATTGTTTTAAGACATCTTAAGTGGGTAGTATATTTTCAGTTTTGTTTATCTTTTTTGTATTTTGCAATTCTATGATATTTCAGATACCCAGACCTTAAGAAGTAAAAATTACATACTTGCTTTTTACTTCATCCAGGTTTTTAATTATTAGACTCCAGATTTTACCTACTTGTTATTTGAATTTAATGTGTTAAGGAAGAGAATTGCTGCATGTTCCACTTTGGGATACTATTATACCAGTGCATTGCATGGTCTAAGCTTTTTTTTTTGTAAGAGAGAGTCTCACTGTGTGGCCCTGGCTGGCCTGAAATGCACAGAGGTCCTCCTGTCTCTGCCTCTGTAGTGCTGGAATTAAAGGCATGCTTCATTTTTATAGATCCAGATTTTGACTGGTATTAACTCTTTGTGGCTTAATATTTGGCAAGAGTCTTCCAAGAGAATGATATAGGAGAATTCCAGGTTTGGGTTTATTTGTTTGTTTTGGGCGGTTGTTTATTTTGTTGTGGTGGTTTTTTTTTTTTTTTTGGTTTTGTTTTGTTTTCATCTTCTTTTTTTTATTGAATTTATTTATTTATTTTTTAAATTACACTCATGATAATCATTAATTACACTCATGATATTAATCACATTTGTGATATTCATAGATTACATTTGCAGTATTCATTCAATTATATATACATACATATATATATATATTTTAATTTTAAATGCCGAATGTCATTTATTAGGGGGGGGAGGAGGTCTTAAATACAGGCTTACAGCACAATGGGAGGACCCTGGAGGACAGAAGTTCGCTACTGATGTTTTACAATCTTGCTTCTAATCTGTTAACGCCCATTATTCAGGATACACAGACAAGGAACTTCTCTTAAGCATTTAGGAGGGTGGAACCTGGCAGGGAATTAGCATAGGGAGGATATCAATGTCAAGGTGTGCAAGCAAGGCAGCAGTTACCCAAAATGGGCCAGGGCCCTACAGGTCCCCCTTTTATTAAAAAATGAGCTTCTGACTTGGGTTGCATGGGACGTCAGCAGGTCACCTTACCCGTCATGGAGACGCCTGCCCAGGCCACACGGGTGCTCTGTCTTAGGTTGGTGAGTGCTCCCCAGGCATTACCCGTCTCTGAATACTCATTTTCATACAGGCTCAATCGTGTGTGAGCTGCATAGTTAATTGCTGCCAAAGATCTCAAAGTGGCACTGGGCTTGCAATCTGTGTGTTCGATACAGAAAAGACCAACAGAGGTCCTATCTCACCCATAGCCTGTAGGCTAAAGGCAGCTGAGCCATTCCCTTCCTTAACGAGCCATATTGTACGTTGGTGTCCTTGTAAGATAGTATCCCAAAAGCAACTGGAACTTGAGTTTATAAATTTATAATTTTAAATTTTCCCTATGAAAATTGGCAGATAGTTTAAATGAACAGGTTTTTATTTTTCTTCTACCTTAAAAGAAAATGCATAGCAAGATAAGGGTTACACCATGTTAGACTAATAATTTTTATGTGTCTCTCCTCTTTGGTTATATTTTTTATAATGTAAAATAGAATATTATAAATAAAAACTTTTTAAATAACTGAGAAGTATTTCTTGCCTCCCTAACACATTGCTTTCTTTTTTATTATTCATATAATTTCAGAATTTTGTGTGTGCATGTATGTGTGCAGATAAATACACATGAATCTATTTTGGGCTCTTTACAGGACATGGAATACCTACATCAGTTGACTTTATAGGCTGTGATCCAGCTCATATGGTCACCTCTTTCAATACTGGTAGTGCGGTAATTTATGATTTAGAAACATCACAGTCATTGGTGATGCTTTCGTCACAGGTAGATTCTGGTAAGTTTTCATGAATTTCTTTGAAATTTCTTTAAGAAGATTATCACATGAAGGAGGGTGGTCTTTAGCTAATTTTCATAATGACTATGAATTTAATATGGAAAATAATTTATGTTATACTGATTGTACATCATTTCTGTATGGTCCAATTCGGGTCCTGACATAGTCTAGAACACTGAGCTATTACTAAGGCTCAACCCGAGTGGTTTGTATTTTAAAGTACTCTGTTCCTTTATTTTTCAGGTTTACAGTCTAGCAATCACATTAACAGAGTAGTAAGTCATCCCACACTTCCTGTTACAATAACTGCTCATGAAGATAGACACATCAAGTTTTTTGACAATAAAACGGGTAAGGCTTCGGGTGATTGAAAGTACTGTTCTGTTATATAAGGAATGTTGGCTTTTGGTTTATGAAATCATGAAGTTAAACTTTTTTTTTGAGGTGCTGGGGACTCACACATGGTACTTAATTACCTTACCACAGATGCTGCTAAGCTACTATAACTCATTTTTGCTTTGCTTAGTATAGCACTCTTAAATGTGCAAGTTTTGTTTTTGATTATGTATAATATTTTGTCTAATACCATTTCTTTAGATAAAAATCTTCTATTTGAATATTTTCATGTTGTTTTAATATAGCAAAATATATCACTTATTTGGTATTTTGAGTATGTTCTTAAAACTGTTTCTCAGTGACTCAAATGATGGCTGGCCTGGTGGGTACTGTTTGCTGTCATCTTTATCGTATAGCTTATAGTTCAATCGCAGATGTATATATTTCTAAAAATTTATTGTGTATATATGATGTATGTAATTGGAAGCATGAGCGTTACAGCAGACATGTGGAGGTTATAAGACCTGTGGGGTAGGTGCTTGCCTTCATTTATATAGGTTGTGTGGACCAAATTCAGGCCATCAGACTTGTGTGGCAAATGCCTTACCTGTTCAACCATTGCAGTGGCCCAGTGCATTTATTTCTAAGGACTCGTTTTCTGTTACCACCTAGAATATTACATAAAATACTGTCTTTGGGGTGCTGAAGAGATAGCTCAGTGGCTGAAGCTGGTACTGCTCTTACAAAGAATCCGAGTCCGATTCCCACACTTATATAGGTCTCCTCATAACTGCATGTAACTCCAGCTTCAGTAGATCCAATACCTCTGGCATCTGCAGGCATCCACACTCATGTGTACATATCTTCTCTCTCTCTCTCTCTCTCTCTCTCTCTCTCTCTCTCTCTCTCTCTGTCGCATAATGAAAAAAGTCTTTTAAAAAATACTCTTTCAGGAAATGTCTGACAACTTGGGCTACTTTGAGGAGAACCTAAACAGGCAGGTTATTTAATGACTTAGAAACTTCATTGTTAACCACAGCATTGTTATAGGACAGCAGATTACCAGGCCACACAACAAACTAGAATATGGCAAGGCAATAATCTTCAGTATTTAGAGGATTATATAAGTCCCAATAACAAATATGGGCAGATTCCCTTTAACTCTGTATAACAAGGTGAGAACTAAATGAATATTCCAAATTCACGTTCATGTGGATGTTCTCAGTTAAATGCCTTTTCAAATCAATTCTGTATTTTATGGAACATAAATGTCTTCCATTGAGCAAGAGCAGAGATTATTTTTGTTGTGTTTTCAGAAAGATTTGTTTGTTTGAGCTGGGGTCACACTGGTCCTCAGACTAGCCTCAAGCTCTCCGTCCCTATCAGTCTCTGAGTACTTGTAAATACAGACATGTCACTGTATCCAGCCAAAAGATTTCCTTTCTTAACAGAAACTTTTATTTTTTTTGGAGAATGGCTTAGCCATTGTTCTATTGCTGTGAAGAGACACCATGACCAAGGTAACTGAGGGGGGCAGGAGGGAGGAGGAAGAGCGGGGAGAAAGACTGACTAGGCCTGATGTGGACTTTTAAAACCCCCAGTGACACACTTCCTGCAATAGGGTCACACCTCCACCAACAAGGCCACACCCAATCCTTTCCAACAGTTGTAACAATCAAATATGAGCCTATGTGGACCATTCTATTCAAACTACCACAAGGGGTGATCAAAAAGTATGTCTCCAGAGCTCTTTTTCTGGAAGAAATCAAGAAGTGAGTCAATAAGATTTTACACAGTAAAAAATAAGGTGAGGGGCTGGGCGGTGGTGGCACACGCCTTTAATCCCAGCACTTGGGAGGCAGAGCCAGGCGGATCTCTGTGAGTTCGAGGCCAGCCTGGGCTACCAAGTGAGTTCCAGGAAAGGCGCAAAGCTACACAGAGAAACCCTGTCTCGAAACCCCCCCCCCAAAAAAAATGTGAGGGTTTGATGATGTAGCCTAGTGGGTATGTGCTTGCTTAACATGCACAAAGCCCCAGATTCAGTCCCCAGCATGATATAAACTGAGCATGGTGGTTCATCCCTGTCATCCCAGCACTCAGAAGGTGGAGGTAGGAGCATCCGAGTCGAAGATGAGAGGCTGGAGAGATGGCTCAGTGTTTAAGTGCACTTGATGCTCTTGCAGAGGACCTGAGTTTGAGTCCCATCATCCGCATGGTGGCTCATAGCTGTAACTCTTAATTCCAGGGAATCTGCTGTACTCTTCTGACTTCTGTGGTCTCCTGGATGCACTTGGTGCAAACACTAGTCATATAAACACACATTAACTAAGTAAAAATACTTTATTAAAGTTTAAAATCCTTGAGTACATAGCCAATTCAAGGCTATTCTGAGATACATGAGACTCCAGTCTCAAAATCAAACAAACAACAACAACAGATTGTTTCTGCATTCTACCAGTTGTCTAAAGCCTTGTTGGTGTACAGTAGGCTCCACACAATAGAAATTCTAAAAACATTGCTACATTAAACTGTTAGATTATCTTCACATACTGTGTTGTCAAAGATTTAAATGTTGTGTTATTGATTTAGATATTGTCACCTAGTCTGTTCCTATAACTGGTGTTTCTGGTTAGCTAAAATGTCATTTTATATAATGTATAGTAAATTTGTGGAATTTTTTTTCCGAAAAATCTGAAACATAAAAATTGATACTATGAACTGGTTCAATAAATAAATGAATAAGCCAAACATGGTGTACATGCTTCTAATCCCTGCATGTAGGAGACTGAGGCAGGAAGACTTAAGGGTTCTGGGTCAATCTAGAATATATAGTGAGACCTTGTCTTACCCCTCCCCCCCAAATTTGGATAATTTTAATGATTAAAAATGTACTCAGGATTTTATATTGTACTTATATCTTCATGGAAAGATGTTGTTCCTGCTTTATTGAGAGTTTATTGTTTTCTGAGAGAATTAGGAGATACATATATATACATACATATGTCTGCATGTACAAGGTAAGTCCTGCTACATATGGTGTTGTTTTATGTTTTGCTTTAAGAAACAGTAAGTTATGGATGTTTTGGTTTGGTTTTATTTTTTAGGTTTTATTTGCTCTTTAATTATGTGTATATGTCTGTGTATGGGTATGTGGGTGTGGGTGTCAGTGGAAGCCAGAAGAGAGTGTTGGATCCTTGGAACTGGGGTTTGCAGATGGTTGCTAGGGGAGTATGAGTGTTAGCACTAAACTCTGGTCCACTGGAAGAATGGGAAGTGCTTGTAACTGCTGAACCATTGCTGCAATTTTCAAGGGAAGAAGATAGAAAAGGTGTTTGGAGGTAGAGTCACAGTGGTAGGAATTTGTGCTGGAGCAGCAATTTCTAATAGGCAAAACAAATATAAAACTTGAGAAAGAAATAGGACCTTTTTAGAATCAGATTAAGAATATTAAACTTTGGGACTGGAGAGATGGCTCAATAGTTAACAGTACTTGCTCTTCAGTTTCCAGCACCTACATGGCAGCTCATTACTGTCTGTAACTCCAGTTCTAGGGCATGCAACACCTTGTTCTGGTGCCAGGCATGCATTCATATAGTATACAAACATACATGCAAACAAAAGACTCATATATATAAATTTAAAGTGTTGAACTTTTGTTTATACTATGTGCATAAACTGAAAAAAATGCTTATGTATGGCTTTATAACTTTGGTTTGGAAAGATCAGTTTGTGCTTTGTTCTGTAGGGTTCTTAACTTAAATTTAAATTTTAAAGACTTAAATTTATTGGGGCTGGAGAGATGGCTCAGTGGTTAAGAGCACTGGCTATCCTCTCAGAGGATCTGGGTTCAATTCCCAGCACCCACATGGCAGTTCACACCTGTCTGTAACTCAGTTCCAGGGAATCTGACACGCTCACACCAATGCACATAAAATAAAGTTAAATAAATGTTTAAAAAAATTTTAAATTTATCAGTTTGAGAGAGAGAGAAAGTGAGTGAGTGAGTGTGTGTGTGTGTGTGTGTGTGTGTGTGTGGTGTGGTGTGTGCGCGCGTGCATGCATGTGGAGGCCAGAAGAGTCTCAGATCCCCTGGAGCTGGAGTTACAGGTAGTTTTGAGCCACTTAATGCAGGTACAGGAAACTGAACTCCGGATCTCTAAGTACATGCTCTTAACTGCTGAGCCATCTCTCCAGCTCCTCAATTTCTACCTTTTCTTTCACAGACATCTTCCAGATCTGTAGGGCTTTTTTGTTTGTTGTTTTTATGTTTAATTTTTAGTAGACCAGTAGGCCTAGTAGTGATCCACCTACTTTGGATGGTGATGCTTACCTGGGTTTACAGAGTTGAGAGCAAAACCACATGGGCAACTGTTTAATGAGACCCTGACTCAGACATAAAAGAAAAGGTGCTGGAGGGATAGCTTAATAGGTGAGAGAACTGTTTTGGCATATGCAGCCCCTAGACCCAATCCTCAGTTCGGCAAAACTAATAAAATTTTGGTGAAGACAAAATTTTGAGTTCCCTGTACTGTCCTGTGTGATTCTGGGAAAAGATATTGTCTGAATGAGAGGAGAGGAGAATGGAAGGAAGGAAGGACCTGAATTGGTTGTGAACTTGTTTGTGCAGCAACATTTATCGACATATTTTTTTTCTTTTTAAAATTTTATTTTACATTGGGAGATGGTGGCACATGCCTTTAATCCCAGAGGCAGATGGATCTCTGTGAGTTCAAGGCCAGCCTGGTCTCCAGAGTGAGTTCTAGGACAGCCAGGGCTACACAAAGAAACCCTGTCTTGAAAACAAGAAGTTTTATTTCATTTATATGAGTGTTTGCTTGCCCGTCCATATGCATGTATATCATGTGTATGCTTGGTGCCCAAGGAAGTCAGAAAAGGCCATTACATCTCTGCAACTGGTGTTGTGAATAGTTTTGAACCACCCTGTGGGTGTTGGGAGTCAAACCTGGGTCCTCTACAAGAGCAAGTGCTCTTAACTACAGAGCCATCTCTCCAGTCCAAGTATCTGCCATATTCTTGATACCGTTGGTCTTTGGTGAACAGAGTGAAACAAATGGTCCTCAGACTTGTTTTATTGTTTACTGTTTGTGAAATACTGCTCCATTTGACTTGCGTATATTAATTTATTTGTACTTTTAAAATTTGTGTATGGGTATTTTGCCTTCAGAGGTCAGAAAAGGGTGTCAGATCGTCTGAAACGGTCAGGTTGGCACTAGAGACCAAACCTGGGTTGACCTCTACAAGAGCAGAAGGTGCTCTTGACCTGAGCGAGCACTCAGGCTCGTTTGCACTTGGAATAGCTCTAGATATACAGTACTACATTTTCTCAGTTATAGAAGATGCAGTTTGTCATCTTTTATGTTGTTGTTGGGGAAGGGGCAGATGCCGAAAAATGAATCCAGGCTTTGCACACTGTAGGGCAGATGTCGACCACTGAACCACCTCCTTAACTAGGAATCCATCCACTGTAATGGAAGACGGTGTTACTAGGAGGATGGGACCAGAAAAAGAGTTGGTTAAATGAGTGAAACTGCAAGTGTGTATTATTGAAAATAGGGTCCTAATTACTGGTAGAGGTCTGAAACGTTATAGTGTCACCATTAGACCAACATCTAGCTTGGTCCAGCATTGTATGCCTCTATCCAGTGGATTACTCAGATTTTGAAGTGACTTTGTGTATAATGTGGAGAAGAATTGACTAAGTTATTAGGCAGCTGTCTGGGGAGATGGCTCAGTGAGTAATGGCTCTTACTGTGCAAGCATCAGGATCTGAGCTCAGATTCCCAGCACCCATATAAAAAGGTGAGCATGACTGCACGTGCCTTTAATGCAAGCATTGGGGGACAGAGACAAAAGATAAAAGATGCTGAGAGCTTGTTGGCCAGCCAGCTTAGCCCAAAAGGCAAACTTTTGGCTCAGTGAGAGACCCTGTCAAGGTAGTAGTAAGTCAGAGAGTCATATATAGTAGATGTTGGGGGTTTTTACTCTTTTTTGTGGGGGAGCACCACCCAGCTCCCAAATAAATCACACACGGATTATTATTACTTTATAAATGCCTGGCCTTAGCTTGGCTTAGTTTCTTGCCAGCTTTCCTTAACTTATTCTGACTACCTTTTGCCTCTGGGCTTTTCCTGTTCTCTAACTTCTTTTTTTCTTTTTCTTTTTCTTTTTTTTTCTTTTTTTTTTTTGGTTTTTCGAGACAGGATTTCTCTGTGTAGCTTTGCGCCTTTCCTGGATCTCGCTATGTAGACCAGCCTGGCCTCGAACTCACAAAGATCCGCCTGCCTCTGCCTCCTAAGTGCTGGGATTAAAGGCGTGCGCCACCACCGCCTGGCTATGTTCTCTAATTTCTTAACAGAAGTCTTACTCTTACTCCGTGGCTCGCTGTGTAGCTGTTTGGCTGGCCCCTGGAGTCCTCCTCCTTCTCTGGCCTCTAGCTCTCCAATCCCACTTCTCAGATTTCTCCTTCTGTTTATACTCTCTGCCTGCCAGCCCCTCCTATCCTTTCTCCTGCCTTGCTATTGGCTGTTCAGTTCTTTGTTAAACCAACAGGTGTTTTACACGGCACAGTAACACAGCTTCACAGAGTTAAACAAATGCAACATAAACAAAAGCAACACACCTTCAAATACTATTCTACTACATAGAAGAGAAATGTGGCCTTTTGCTTTGGCGTCTGTGTGTGCTCCTATCCATACCCACACCATCAGTGTGCATGCAGCATACACAGACATGCACACAGATAGTAGTCAGGGAGTCTAGGTTTAAACGAGGAAAAGTATAGCCCCTGCGATAAGCATGTAGCTTCAGCTTAGTCTTTAGTTAAGGACATAATACATTTGGGGGGGGATCATTCTCAGGAGAGGAGAAAACTAGAACTAGATTAATGAATTGAGTCACCCTCATAAATGTGACTTGTTTGTTTTTTTGTGAGAGGGTTTCTCAGTGTAGCTCTGGCCCTCCTGGACCCACATTGTAGACCAGGCTGGCCGTAAACTCTGAGATCCACCTGCCTCTGCCTTCTGAGTCCTGGGATTAAAGGCATGTGCTACCATGTCTATAAATGTGACATTTTAAATGAAGCTTGATGATAGGTGGTTGGAAGGGAACTATTTATACCCTTGAGTTTTTTTAGGCTTCTATTGGGAAGAATGGATTCTAGAACTGAATTTTGCTGGACTAATAAAGATACTATGTTATCATCAGGTGTGGTTACCTGCACAAAATCAAGTCAGCATTCCAGGGTATGAGGGAGAGGGAGAGGGCTCAAGAACTATCATCCCTAACTGGAAGAAGGAGAATCCATTTTCTTTATGGATGTGTATCTATTAAATCTTTCTCTGTCCCATCAGCCAACTCCCAAATAATGACATGGAAACTCATTAATTATGAAAGGTTGGCCTTTATCTCAGGCTTGTCTCAATGAGCTCTTATAACTTAAAGTAACCCATTTTTTTTTTTTATTAATTCATGTTCTATCACATGGCTTTTACCTCTGTCCCATTCTGTGTGTCTAACTTGTTCTGCATCTGGCTGGCGTCTGTCATTAGATTCATCTCAAGTATTCTCTCTCTGCCTGGAAGTCTTGCCTATCTCTCTTGCTTAGCCATTGGCCATTTAGCTCTTTATTAAACCAATCAGAAAGTGCCTTAGGCAGAGACACATCTTTACAGTGTAAACAAATATTCTGCAACAGATGTGGCCTCTTTAAGGATTTAGGTTGATCATCTTCCAGTGGGTGACCCTGTACCCGTGAGTATATGGGCAGCACAAATTGGACTTGGTAGATTTGTTGTTGTTGTTATTATTATTATTATTATTATTATTAATATTATTATGAAAGTTTGTGCTAGAGAGATTGCTCAGTGTTTAAAAGAACTTACTGCTGTTGCAGAGGACCCCAGGTTCAGTTTCCAGCATCCACACAGTGGTCTTCAACTCCAGTTCTGGGGGATCCAGCACTTTGTGTGTGCTGGCCTCAGTGGGCACCAGGTACACATGCAGAGCACTTTCATACATGCAGGTAAAACACTTGTACACATAAAACAAAATAAAATTTGAAGAGCCAAAGTTGTGTGCTGAAGAGGCAGAGGCAGGAGGATTATTAGCTCAAGTTCAAGGCTAACCTGAACTACACATTTTATTCTCCTGAACCTAAGGATTAAGGTGTTGTAGAAGAGGGGAAGAAAGACTGTAAGAGCCAGAGGATCGGGAAGTCTGCTGTGAGACAGTGTCTCCTGGGAATACAGAAGCTACACTCATAAAGTCTCACCAACATGGCCGCCTAAAATGAGCTGAGCAAGGACAATGACCATAGATAGACCTCAGCTGCATACAAAGAACTGTAGGTGGAACTAAGAAATGCTGAAAGTGGGAGAAAGATTGTTCCCCAAGGAAGAGCACACCAATAGTTATCCAACACCAGATGGTCAGCCCCGAAAACATAGTTACACCAAATGGTTATCCAACACCAGATGGTCAGCCCCGAAAACATACTTACAAGGAACATAGTACACACTGATCAGGTTACTCTTAAAAATATGTATGTATATACATGTACCTATATGCACGTTAAAGCTAATGAAAAAAGGGGTCATGAATTTGAAAGAGCACAAGGGCGGATATATTGGGAGGGTATCTGTAGTCACTGTTCTGTTGCTGTGAGGAGACACCATGACAACAGCAACATAAAAGAAGGCATTTATTGGCTTGCTTACAGTTTCAGAGGTTTAGTCCATTTCCATGGTCCGGAGCATGGCAGCACACAGGCAGACAGACGGGGTCTGGAGAAGTAGTTGAGAGCTCTCCATACGAATCCACAGGCAATAAGAAGAAAAGAGAGACACTGGGACTGGCTTGGGCCTTGGAAATCTCGAAGCCTACACCCAGTGACTCACCTCCAACAGAGGCACACTTGCTCCAACAAGGTCACACCTAATCCCTCAAATAGTGCCACTCCCTAGTGACCAAGCATAGAAATATATGAGCCTGTGGGGGCCATTCTTGTTCAAATCACCACTGAAGGTTTCAGGGAGGAAAGGGAAGAAAATGATATAATTTTATATTTGTGTTTTTTGTTTTTTGAGACAGGGTTTCTCTGTGTAGCTGTGCGCCTTTCCTGGATCTCACTCTGTAGCCCAGGTTGGCCTCGAACTCACAGAGATCCTTTTGGCTCTGCCTCCTGAGTGCTGGGATTAAAGGCGTGCGTTACCATGCCCAGCCTTGTTTTGTTGTTGTTGTTTCAACATGTATTTGTGTGTATGCACATAGAGGTCGGAGGACAACTTGCGAAAGTTGGTTTTCTTCCCTGGACTCAACTCAGGTGGTTCTGCTTGGTGGCAAGCCTCTACCTGATGAGTCTACTGGATGACCCCAGAATGAATCAAGTTATAATGTTGCTTTTCCTTCATCAAGTCATGTTGCTACTGTAGGACAGACACTCTTTCCCCCCAAAACTTTGTACTGCGCGCGCAACTTTGTATTTACAGCTTGTTTTAAATTTCAGCTTGGTGAGTTGGCACAGAGGTTAAGAACACTTGTTCCTCTTGGAAAGGACCCAAGTTTGACTCCCAGCAGCACGTGCCTCACAGACATCTGTAACTCTAGTCCCATTTTCCAGTGGCCTCTTCTGACATTTGGAGGCATCGGGAACCTGCTTGGTGCACACATACCTACATGCAGGCAAAATACTCATACGCATGAAATTAATCTTAAAAAAATTAAACTTGCAGACACACAAAAATAAGTGAATCTTTATTGCATGGTGGGCTTTTATGATAAGACCATACATAAGATTCACCCCAGTAAAGAAATCCAGGACAGTCCAAAATCATTATTTTGTCTGTCATTTTATCTTAGTCCGACTTGGTGAACCAAAAAGTTCTTTTTGAGGTTACTAACAAGAGTATAAGTGAGGGTTACATAAGCAGGCGCAGTAATGGATCAAAAAAATCAGCCGCAGCAGGGAAAAGCCCACCCCGACATGGGAGAGGGATGGAGCTCTCTGCACAACTTAGGCAGGGCCGCAGGTGGAGGAAAGCTCTGAAGAGGCTCTTCCTCAGCACTTGTTTACGACTTGTAGAAAACTTAAGGGTTGGAGAAGTGGCTCAGTGGCCAAGAGCACAGATTGTTCTTGCAGAGGGCCTGAGTTCAAGTCTCAGTACCCATATAGGGCAGCTCTGCCTGAAAATCTAGTTTCAGGGGCCGGCACCTCTCTGACTTCCAGTGCACATACGCAGACACACATACATTCACATAAATTAAAAATTGAAATAAAAACTTAGAGTGGGTGGAACAGGACTTTCAGAATCTTCCAAGATTCCACTTTCCTCAGACATGTGACCTTCGGTTTATCTACCGAGTCCAGGAGCCTTTTTCTCCCACCTGTAGGGCAATGTTTCATTTAGGACCAAAGTCTTAAAAATAACAATATTAAATTTTTTCTTCAGACTATTAGTATAATAGATGCATCCTGAAAAATATATTAAGTGAAAGAAGCCATACACAAAAGCCACGTATTCAGAATCTATTTAGTATAAAGCATCCAGAATAGATCAGTCTCTAGAAAGAGTAGACACTTGTTCCTAGGGACTGGGCAAGGGTTGCATACTGAGAACAAGATTTTCTTTTTCAGAGATGAACATGTGATATAGATATTGGTGGTGGTTGCCCACTGTGAATTGTGTCCTCCCAAATGGTTAAAATTGTAAAAACATGAGTATTTTTCGAAAACTGAAAATACTGCTATGTTGATGGTGTATTTTAGCTTCTGCCTTTGAACATGAATCTCCTGTTTTGTTTTATAGGTAAAATGATCCATTCTATGGTAGCTCATTTGGATGCTGTTACAAGTTTAGCAGTAGATCCCAATGGAATCTATTTGATGTCCGGAAGTAAGTTTGAACTTCTGTACAACCCACAAACTTCATAAAAGAATTGCTCTTCAGTAACAAGCTTTATTTGTCTTTTACAGGCCATGACTGCTCCATTAGATTATGGAATCTGGACAGTAAGACATGTGTACAAGAAATCACAGCTCATAGGAAGAAACTGGATGAGTCAATTTATGATGTTGCTTTCCATCCGTCAAAGGCATATATCGCCAGTGCAGGAGCTGATGCCCTTGCCAAAGTATTTGTGTGAACCGACATAGACTCACATCATGAAAAAAAGATTGGCTTGGTCAGAAAGAGGGTCTGTCTGCATCACTGCCATCAAGAGGGTCACTGATATGACACTACATGTGATCTGCCTGGGTAAAGCTATTGGGGGCAGGCTTAAGTTGTTGGGAATCACATCTTCATGTCAGGCTTATTAGTTTAACTGTAGTTAACTGTATTTGTGGGACAGAAAGAAAAAGGACTCCAGTATCTGTGCTGTATACTGGATATGAACTGAGTGTAGTTTTTTTTTTTTAAGTGTTTAAGCCAATGTGGAGTCTGATCTTACAACAACAACAACAACAAAACAATTAAATTAATAAAGGACTTTTTTTGTTGGACTCTGTGTGCTGCCTTAGGGTTAGGAATGTGGTGCTCTTGTGGGGAAGCAAGCTCCAAGAGTAGCGTTTTTCATCTCTTAGTTACCTTACGTTTATTGGTTGAATGCCACAGATTCCCTTTTAAACTTATTTTGCTTTAAAAAAGAAAAAAGAAAAAAGAAAGAAAAGAAAATTTAACTTAAAATATTTTAGCATTAGTTGCACAAAATGTTTGGATAAAATTCTAGTTTTTATAAGTCTTTTTATATATTTAGCCTGTCACCACAGTGCTCAAGATCATATTGATGTTTTTCTGCATTACACAGCCCTAAAACACAGAGCTCTCTTTAACCTGCCACCTGTAACCACTTCCTGTCCTCCTTTTGCCTAATACAGCTCAGCTAAGTCCTTCCTAAGATGCTAAATCACCTTCGTCTACACGTCTTCATGAATCAAGGACTATTAAGTGTATTAAAACAAAGCTGTGGAGTCTAGTACTCCAAATGAACTCTTTAAAAAACTAATCTGACATCCTATCACTATGTGATATTTTGTACATCTTACTGTATTTACAAGTTTATTTATCAAGGATTATCCATCTTGCTAATGGCCTATTATTTATTTCACTTTTTGTTGGTCTTTATATCCTTTTATTAATGTGCTAAGGGAACCTGTGTATCTATTTTGGAACTCTTTGAACAGTCTAAAATAGACTAAAAATGGGATATTTTATAGTTAAGTTACAAACCAAGGTGTTTCTCCCCAAGATACTGTCTTGATTTACCATGATTCCAGAACAAAACAATCTAGTTTAAAAAAAATTGCAGACTATTCTATTGCCATTACATATATTTAAAGAAGTTGAATCAGGATACTGAAGTCTGCTGGAATTGGACTAGTTTCCCCTGTGTTTTTTTTGTTTTGTTTTTTGTTTTTTTTAGATGTGCTTAATTTTATGGTGTAACTAAAGATTTTCTTTGTGTAATGCATGATTAAGACAATAAAGTATTTTTTTTCTAGTCTTCCAAAAACCTTTTCTGATCAGTTTGCGAGTTTTGATGAGTTTTGTAAGGTTTTTGTTTTCCAGACTATGAATCAGCAAATTTTTAAGATTGTACCACAAAGCAAACGTACAGCTGTTGAAAAATAATGTATATAAAATGCATATAATAAATATTAAATTGTGTACCTGTATGTTGCTGTTGGCCACATCATTTCGTGTTGAATAATAAAGTGCAATACTCTCCACGATTAAAGTAGGGGATGGAGGTGGTTTCTTAGTCCTTCATTTTTATGCTGTTCTTTTTATATTCTTAGTACGTACTGATATTCTAATAAAGTTACAACACAAACACTATTAAGGATACTTTACAAAGTATTTGCACTACTTGGGGTAGCTTTTATACTATTAAAATAAGTTAAGGCAGCCAGTGTCATACTCATTCCCAAGTTTCAGATTTGCAATTTAAATAATCTGCTTAGACATCCTATTACTTTGAGTTTTACTTTTCTAGTAAATAGTGTTGTCTTGTTTAGCTCTACCTGTTTCCACAAAAATGTTAGCAAAAATAAAGTACATTATTCACTTAGTAGAACGTTGTTCTTACAAAGTTAAAAGTTAGCTATTTGAAAGAAAAAGTTACAAGATATTAATACTCTCTTTCTTAGAAGAAATTGCAAGTGGAATTGAATTTGGCATTACAGAACTTATAACTCAGTTGCTACTGAAAAAACAGACTTTTCAGAATTGAAATTGTTGAATTGTAATTGTTGCTTTTGGGGTCAGGGGTGATGGTTCAGTGAGTGAATGGATGCCATGCAAGTATAAGGACTTGAATTTGAATCTCTGGCACCCATGTTGAAAAGCATGGTGTGACTGTGCATGCATGTAACCCCAATGTTGAGGGGGCAGACGGAAGGGTCCTGGGAACTCACTGGTAAGCCAGCCTAGCCCTAAATGGTGAGCTGTTTCAGTGCGAGGACACACCCCACCCCAGCTCAAGGCATTAAGAGGAGATCACTGGAGGAGGAAGCCTGCTCTGGCCTCTGCATGCATGCATGGGCATACACAGGCACTCTGACATGCATGTACCACTTACACCTGAGGGCACTAACTGGTTTCGGTTTTCTGAGCTGAAAAATGAAAAGAACTGAAGGGATATTCCTCCACACTCTGTTTTTAATTAAGTTTCCCCAAATCTAGTTTTGTTTCTGGCAGTCTTCTGAAGCCCATTGCATAACTATTTAACTGTAATTTGCTTGTTATTGCGGGGCATAAACATTTGTGTTTTACAGTATACTAAAACTATGATGGATTTTAAAAATAGTATTCATTTTTTATATTTTTTAATGATAGTAAACAGGAAGAAACTAAAAGGCTGAAAAAAGTCTTATTTTTGTTTTATATGTTTCCATTTATGATTTATGGAAAGTAATTTGACTATGTGTAAGTCTTAATGGTATTTTAATTTTAGTATTTTTTTCCTCTTGATGTTTAATCATTGCATCTCTCATGATTGTATTTACTTCCTCATTTCAAGCTTTTACCAACTGAAAACCAACATCTCAACTCATTAGAAGTTATAAAATGATGAGCCAAGCATGGGTATGTTGGCTCTGATGATTATAATGCCAGGAAGATCCTCAGTTCAAGGTTGGCCTGGGGTATGTGAGACTTTGTAACAAAAATGTGCAGCAGAGCGTTACAAAATGAGCTAGCATCTTTGGAATTCAGATGTGCGTGCTAAAACTGGATTATAATAGGTCTTTTTAAAACTTCCTTTTTAAAGCCGCGTAGTGTGGTACCTATCTGTAAGGCCAGCTTGTCTCAGGAGTGATTCTTTATTAAGTTGTTAATCCTTTCTTTGATTGTTCACTTTCAGAAATGCTTGGCATCTTAAATTTTTAATTTTTCTCTTGTTCTTTTGGCAATCTTAAGTGTTAGCATTTCTGGTTATCTCAGATGCTCCAAAGTTTTGTCCTTTATAGAATTACAAGCCTTGTAAAAGAGCTAATGAGTGGAAGCTGGAGTTTCATTTACTCACAGGAAACAACTTAGGAAGTCAGGTTAAATTGAACCTACTTTTTACAGTAAGATTCTCCTTGTTCACAATGAAGCATTCGCAGCCTTTTCTAAGAAGGAAGGGAGAAGGAATGTTCTTTTTGTCAAGTCTGTAGATTTTGAGTTTTGTCTCTTCTCACAGATAATCCTTACTCTGCATGGTTATGAAATTTGAATATATTCCAGTAAGTCATGAGTCTGCAACCAGTGCTTTTCCCAAGTCAGTTGGTAGTGAACAGGTCCACAGGTGGGTAAAGGAGAGGACAGAACCTGGTTTAGAGAAAGATGGAATGGTAGAACCCCTGTGGGCTGTAGTCCACACCGAGAGTTTTGATACTCTCCTTGACATCAACTTCACAAATGTGGTTAAGTTTTTAAAATGTTGCTGGTTATATTTTTCTTGAAGCAGGTACTCTTAAACGTGTCCTAGTGGCTAACCTGGTAATGACTGATGCTGTCTACAATAGGCATTCAGCATGTGATTGAATGAAATTTTGCACGACTTAATTCAGATTGGCTATTCCATGTAAATTAGCAGGAGTAGAATTTTTGTCATAGAAGAAAAACACTAGTGTTAATAAATAGGCACTTAGTAAGTCACTACCAGTTTTATTGTTGACATATCCAAGCTATTATGCCGTGTATTTTTCCTGTTAACAATACTTGAAACATCTTTTTTCAAAAACAACCTGCTTAAGCATTTTCTCAGTCCTTGGAGTAATGCCTGCCTATACACATAAAATTAAGGATATAAATAGAAAAATACCAGGCAATCCTATCTTTACTCAGTGTGGTATTTTTAGCCATTAGTTATGAAAACACACTACAAAAGAAGCTTGATACATGGTCATATAATGTGTAGTTATGACTGGTACATGAAATAACAGCTGTCTGTTGGCTGGTTTTAAGACAACGTCCACGTGGGTCAAAATTGTGCTTGATCTATGTTTAAAAGCTGCTTAGCTCTCCTTGCACAGTCAACACAGTGATTAAAGAAGGACCAGTGCTTGTGTCCAAGTGTCAGGTTCTTTTATGGAGCTGTGGAACTCACATAGCCACTTTGAGTATGCATGTTTGAACTCTGCAGTTTTAATCCATGACAGCTCTCTTTCCTGAGTTTCTAAGGACCCTGGTTATCAAGCCTCGGCCAATCTAAATTAGGTGCTTCAAATGAATGCTCATTTGGTTTAAACAGCTGTGGATGTATTTACTGATCCTGGTAAGCTATAAAGTTACTTAGGTATTGAGAATACAATTTGCATATTAGATCCCCTTGTACGAATTCTTTGAGTTGTCAGAGTATCACAGTTATTGCTGGGATTCCAAGAAATCTCTACAAATGCCTCTAATGACATCAGAGACAATTGGTTCTAATCCTGTGAACTCTCTGGTAAAGAAAGCATGTGACTCCTTGGGTTTAGAGGCCATATCTTTCAGGTCATCCAGAGGTGCCCAAGCCACACCAACAGAGAAGATGGTGATACCTACAATGGAAATATTTTTAAGTGAGTTAAAAATAGGTCTAGCTTACATACAAAGTTACATATTCCATACATATACCTAGCTACAGAGAAAACTGCTTAACAATATAAGTGGAATCTATGCTGAATTTTCTAGGTAGACTACAGTCGTTTTGATTATGGCAAAAATATTTAGAACCAAAAGCTTTGCCTCCAGCAACTTACTGTGTGTTAATAATTTGATAAAAACTACCAAGATGGTCAGTCCATGAAAGACAATGCGTTGTATTAATAATGTGATGCGGAGTTCATTAGGGACAGCACATGGAACAAACTAGGAACGCAAGGCCACCCTGGCTGAGCTGTCTGAACTGTCTGTCCTACAGCCGGCATGCGTGGTTGGCGGTGAGAAAGACTGCTGCTGCTGTCACTTTCAGACATCGTTTGGGGCTCCTAGTAAGACATTAAATTGAGACTGGCATAAAAAGATACAGAAATGGGGAGGTTTGCCTTGTCTGAGGAAATGGGGGCTAGTGATAATTTTGTTTCCTCCACTTCAGTCTTTGAAGTTATATTGACAAGTCCAATAATCAAAAATTATAAGTCTTGGAGATGGAGAGGTGGCCCAGCAGTTAAGAACATTTGTTTTGCCTGGCGGCGGCGGTGATAATGATGCACGCCTTTAATGCCAGCACTTGGGAGGCAGAGCCAGGCGGATCTCTGAGTTCAAGGCCAGCCTGGGCTACAGAGTGAGTTCCAGGACAGGCTCCAAAACCCTGTCTCAACCCTCCTCAAAAAAACAAAAACAAAAACAAAAAATTTGTTGCTCTTGCACAGGACCTGTGTTCAGTTTCCAGCACCCACATAGTTAAGCATCTAACTCCAGTTCCAGGGGATCCGATGCTCTCTTCTGCTCTTTATGGGCTCCAGGTATACACATGGTGCACATACACGCAGGAAAAACACTCATAAACTTAAATTGCTATTCTTTTAACACTAAAGTAAAAAATCTGGTGATTAAAAAAAAAACAAAAAAACTTCCAAAGGGATTTCAGTGAGGCTTGGAAAAATTTCAATTCAATAACTGAGACTCTAAAGCTTGTAGAGTAAGTCTACACTGCAAGGATCCTTTCCACAAAAATGCTTGGGCCTATATTGACTCCGAATTCACAGGACCCCTTTCTTATTCCTAACACAAAGTGGAAGCATTTTACCTGCATCATGGGCAGCTGCAGCAGGGCCTCGGACATCATCATAGGACTGGCCATCTGTGACAATTACCAGGAAGTTTTTGTTGGGGCTGTCCCTTATGGGACCAAATACATTTCTCACAGTAAAGGAAATGGCATCACCAGTAGCTGTCCCACCACTCATGTAGCGTATGTTCCCTAGGACAGCTAGGACATTCTCTTTGGTGTTATAGTCAGTGAAACTGAATTCCGTGCGCTGATCATAAGTGAACTGTACGGCAGCTATCTTGGCTCCAATGTCTGAGATTTCAAATGTCTTGGCTATGTTAGAAGCAAATTCCAGCATAAGACGGAAATTGCTATCTCCAACACTGCTGGAGCCATCAATTAGGAAGGCGATATTCACCGAGTTGTAACAGGTCTTGCTGCACATCATCTGCTCGTGAGTGCAGAGCTTCTGCACCAGAGGCTTTACATATTTTGTGGTGCCAAACCAGTTGGGCATGTGATAAGAGAAGAAGCCATTATTCCGACACACAGCCTAATGGGGGAAGACAAAAGATAACCCAAAAAATAAAAGGTTTAATATTTTGCCAACTGTGGTACTGGAGATTGAACCCAGAACCTTACATATGTATCCCCAGCCCCCTTGCTACTTTTCATTTTGAGATGGGGTCTTAGCTTCATAGGCTGGCCCTGGACTTGTAATCCTGTTGCCTCAGCCTCATTGAGTAGCTGGGATTACAGGTCTGCTCTTTCAGGCCCACCTCAAACATACCAAATATTATATGTTCGTTAATCTAGTTAGGTGCTTATCAGTACTAGGTTTAAGAGGTCCCAAACTGAGTCACTTCCACCCATTAACAGGAACTAGCCCTCACACCTTACCTTGTCAACAAATGCAACATCCTGAACCATCCCCAGTTCTTCAGGGATGGGCTTGGCCACAGAAACTATAAACACATTGACACCAAACTCTCTGGCCACAATGCCCGCTTCCTCAATGTCATCCGAAGGCCAGCCGTCAATAAACACCACCACCACTTTGGGGATCCCTTTCCTCACACCTGTGTCTGCTGTGAAGAATTTCTGAGCAGTGTGCTTCAAGGCTTTCCCTAGAAACAAGCAAAGGAGCTGCAGTTGCCATGGCTCAAATGACATTTTTATTGCTGGGTAACAACTTAACGCCCCTGAATTGAAGAATTTAATTCAGGAATTCAGTTAGTGAAAGATCTACGAAATGGGAACCTTTAATTATCTTTCAGGCCCATTTTTGGTCTTCACAACCTGCACTGCATCCCCTCCACTTCCCGAAGTCTCCCGTTCCCTTGCATCATTTCACAGTAAAACACAACACGCCCCTCCTGATGTGTGCCCTCACCCCTACTGGCCTATGAGGGCGGCTAGGGACAAGGAGCCTTCCAGAGTCTGTCCCCTCTTCCTTCATGGTTAAGTCTGTTCATCTGCTTAAAAACAAGTACTTTCCTAAAGCTCACAACGCTGTAGGGCATCTTGTTTTGTTTTTAAGAATTATCAGACTGGGCAGAGCTAGTGCACATTTTTAATCCCAGCACTTGGGAGGCAAAAGGCAGGTGGATCTCTGAGTTTGAGACCATCCTGGTCTACAGAGTGAGTTCTAGGGTAGCCAGAGTTCTTACACAGAGAAATCCTGTCTCAAAAAAAACAAAAACAAGCAAAAAAAAGATACACCAGCTACCCCACTGGTGTATTTTCCACTATAGACAGTTTATATATATGTGATGAGATGCAGATCTAGCCAACACAGAAGTGCTAGCAGGAAGAGTCTCCTAAATGGCACTAAAGGCTTTCAGTTGTGATTGTTATCGTGGGTATGCTGAGCCCAGAGGTGGCGTGCTTACCTGTGTTGGAATTACCCCCTCGGAAACCTACTTCTTTTATGGCAAACAAGACATCTTTGGCCGAAGTAAAGTTTTTCAAGTAAAATTCTATTTTGGGATGTTCACTATAAAAATGAAAAAGAAGTTTTTAGGAAAGACAAAATAAGCAGTCAGATGGCCTTAAAAAAAATGACTGGCAGAGAACCCGCATTCAACTGGCAACATAGTGGCTGACCACCAGCTAACTCACTTCCAGGGGGTCTAGCATCCCTTCTGACCTCTGTGGTTACCAGGCACACACAGGGTACAGAGACATGCATGCAGGCAAAACAAACAAACAAACAAACAAACAAACAGAAACCCTTGTAAGAGAAATGTAAGAAAGAGTCGGACCTAAGTCTTTTTAAATTACATACTATATAATCAACTAGAACATTGCTTCCGCTCACTGGAAATGTTTCAGAAATATAACAAGAATAACTGCTACACTCCAAATTTACTACATTTTGAATAATAGCTAAGCACACAATTTCATTTCATATTTCCACGAGGTGGAATTATCCCAATTATTTAAAAAAAAAAAGGCTCAGACCACTCAGGGAATTTGCCTAACAGAACATGACTGCCTTTTAAATTCAGACTCAACTGGCTTCAAAATCATTCCAAAATCCAGGTTGGAACCGGAGTTACAGACTTTATGTATGCAGCATGTTAAAGTAGATGTGGTTCTGGGTTCTGGCTTTGATGGAACTCTGCAGAGTTGGGCACCAGGTACAGAGGAAACAGTTGGATGTGAGAGTACATCTGCTCCAGGGCACAGCCCCAGAAGCACTCAGCAGCCTATTAGCCTAGGTCTCTCTGGTCAAAAGGGACAGTGCCAGTGACATTTAAATTATTATTTGTGTGTGTGTGTG
>CABHPR010116018.1:0-26765 GCA_902168415.1 Peromyscus melanophrys | reverse complement strand
GTGTGTGTGTGTGTGTGTGTGTGTGTGTGTGTGTGTGTGTGTCACTGTGCACATATGGAGACCATAGGACAACTTGGGGAAGTCAGTTCTATCTTTCCGCCCTGAGTGCCATTACGTCATCAGACTTGCTTGGCAAATGCTTTTTTACAGTGCAGCCATTTCACTGGCCCCTGGACATTATTTTCCTGTGGATTTCCAATGGAGTTCAGAGTACCAGGGAGGAGATGCTGGTCAGTGCTCACCAAGGAAATCATTGCTCCACTATGTCCAGTTAGCCTGCATTGGAATCTACTGGGAGGAAATAGAGTTGCAAGGCATTCATTGTCTGCAGCTTTGGTTTTTTAAATTTTTTTTTAAGTTCGAACTCAGCAGATCCAGAGGAACAGGAAGAGGAATGGGAAGAGGGCCTGCTTTGCCACTTTGCAAGATCCTTAGGATAAGGAAGCTGGAGCTGGGGGAGGCAGTTCTGGTCTGCTACTCTGGGACCCGGGAGGGAGGTGGGTACCAGAAGTTAGGTATGCCTTGTCTTGGGAGGCAGCACATTGGCCTCTGGTTGTTTTATTGGGCCATCTGGGGAGTGAATGTCACAGTTTGAAGGAGGTATCCCCAGATCATCTGATGGGCCTCATGAAAAGAAAGCTCAGTGAGTGGCATGGTGTAGAGACTAGAACTGCCCTGGGTTGTTGGGGTTAGCAATGGTGCCTGGCAGTTCCCTGGACGGCCCTGCACTAGAGATTGTGAAAGATAGCCATAGTTGGCAGCTGGTAGATGTGGATCAGGGCACCAGTTAGGGGATATCACAGCCTCTTCAAAGGTTCAAAGGCATGTCTTTCCACTCCAGTCAGAGAATACCATCTACACCTTACCATCACTGTTCTAGGGCCAACCAAGACACTCACTCGACTTCAGAGGGCTGGAAACTCCCAGGAGTCCTGTTGGTGATGGAGGATGTTGACAGTGGTCCAAGACCTAATTCCCTCTTGCTGTTCAGAGTGTGATCAGTTGAGCAGCAGCCTGGGGAAAGCTTGGTGGCTCCAGATCAATGTACCCTGCCCGCATCGAGCCCACAAGCCAAGACAGCACCTGTAATATCTGCACTGTTTTCCTTTGTTTTGTCTTGCTATGTATCCAAGACTGGTCTCCAACTCCACAGTAGCCAAGACTGACCTTGAACTTTCTTTCTTCCTGCCTCGGTCCCCCGGAGTGCTGGGATTCCAGTCTTCTCACACAGGGATGCACTTTAACAAGTTCCCTTGGGACTTGTGTGCACATTAAAGTTGAAGAAGTGCTGGCCTAGGTTCTGTTAGCCACCCTTGCACATTAAAACACTGTTTACAGAAGAGAGCGCTGGTAGGGCAGACATTTGAGAAAGTCTGGGCATTCACCTAAAGGATCATTTAAAACAGTTTCTCAACCTGTGGGTTGTGACTCCCACAGGGGTTGTATCTCAGATATTTACCTCCTCCTCCTCCTCTTTCTTCTTGCCCTGACTGTCCTGGAACTCATGCTGTAGACCAGGCTGGCCTTGAACTCACAGAGATCCGCCTGCCTCTGCCTCCTGAGTGCTAGGATTGAAGGCGTGTGCCACCACCACCCGGCTTTACATTATGATTCTTAACAGGAACAAAATGATAGTTATGAAGCAGCAACGAAAATAATTTTATGGTTGTGGGTCACTACGTGACTATTAAAGGTCTTGAACCACTGGATTCTTGTTTTGCTCTTACTCTGTGACGTACGAGCAACTCACACGGCATCATCCCACCCTCTCCTCTGCTTTGAAAAGAACGGATCAACTGGCAATGAGATAAAGGACTTGCACCTTCCTTTGAACACACCCGACTGTGGTGTATACGAGGGAGCGGAGTGTGGGCCTGCTCTGTGAAGATGCAGGCAGCTTGGTCCCTATAGGGAAGCCGCAAAGCCAGGCAACTGCAGAGATGGCAGTACATCCCTGCTCCCTCTCGCTTCCTCCCCCTCTCTTCCTTCCTTCCCTCTTTTCTCTTCTTTTCTTTCTTTTTGGTTTTTTTGAGACAATTTCTCTGTGTAGCCCAGGCTGTTCTGGAACTAGCTCTGTAGACCAGGCTGGCCTTGAACTCAGAGATCCACTCTGCCTCTTCAGTGCCAGGATTAAAGGTGTGTGCCACCACATCTGGCTTGCCTTCCTTCCTTCCTTCCTTCCTTCCTTCCTTCCTTCCTTCCTTCCTTCCTTCCTTCCTTCCTTCCTTCCCTCCCTCCCTCCCTTTCTCTTTCTTTTAGACAGGTTCTCACTGTATAGCCCCAAATGACCTAGGACTCCCCACATAGACGAAGCTGGCCTCAAACACCAGGAGATCTGCCTGCTTCTGCCTGGCAAGTGCTGGCATTGAAGGGGTGTGCCACCACACCTGGCAGAGCCCTATTTGGTTTTTTTGTGCTGGCATGGAACTCAGAGCCAGAGCGTGCTAGGCAATCACTCTCCCATAAAGCTACATCCAGAGCCTCAGAAGCTACATGCTTTGACCTTGGCTTTTTGCCACTGCTCCTCCAAGTGTACTCTGGGTGCTAGTGCCAGTCCACAGTCTGCCTGGCACCTGTCCTCAGTGAGCCTAGTCCAGAAATTAGGAGCAAGTGTTGGGAAACTTTCATAGCATGTTGACAGAGGATTCGGATGTCTGCTAAATTTAATAATAAAGGTCTGGCCTGGCGTTTCATACGTTGTGTTTCTTTTTCATTTCCTTTTTCTAGCAAATCATTTTTATTGTATCTGCCTATGATAGATTGAAATTAATTAAATCCTCCCCACCCCTCCCTCTGCGATTAGCCCTCTATCCGAAGCTCATTTAAGGAATACTGCTTTGGGGCCAGGGAAAAGGCTCAACTGGCCTAAAGGCACCAAACCTGATGACCTGAGTTCGGTCCCCAGGTGGAAGACAGAACCGATTGCAGAAAGTTGTCCTCCACATGTAACACACACACACACACACACACACACACACACACACACACACACACACACACACACACACAAAGTCAATAAAATGTAAAATTTAAAAAACAATTAAAAACACTGCTTGAGTTTGAGCCATCTCAAGTCCGGAAGAAATTTGAAAGTCAGGAAACAGCGAAGGCTTGCCTAGCCTGGCTAAAACAAGTGAGCAGCCAAGTTGAGGGGCCAGACTGACTTGGCAAGTGGAGCTCATTCTTGTCTGTCCTCAAGTGTCCCAGGGCTTTCTTTACCATAGAGAAGGCGGGAGGGCAGGCTGGGGGAGGGGCTTCAGGCCAAGGCATTCCATCTCTCAGCTGTCAGTTTCTCCACTTGCGACAGGGTCACCTGCAAATGGGGCAGACACGGAGCTCCACCAGCCTCCCCACCTGCAAGGAGGACACTGTTTTAGCAGAAATGTCAGGGCGCTAGAAGCGTCCTTCTCTCCCCGCCCAACCTGGCGCTCTCTCATCTGGCAAAAGAACAAGCCATTTCTTTTTATGAGCCTGCAAACCTCCTGCCTCCCCAGCCTTCCAGCCTCTTAGCTGGCCAGGTGCCAGGCGGGGCCTGACACACAGGCCGACATCCCCACCCAGACCCTGGGCCCTCGCTGTTCGCAGTTCTGGCGGGCGCGGCTTACTCACTGCGCCTCGGCAGCAGCTCCAGGGAAAAGTTGCAAAGAATCAAGGCCTGGGCCCTCCTAGGGGCTTGCTGGTAGCCATCTATCAGCACTTTTCGCATTCTGGCCAGGCTGCGGGTGTCCGACAGGGAACCACTGAGCCAGGAAAGAAGTTTCAGAGTGCCCTTCCCCAAGGTGGTCGTAGTCGCGTGAGGTGTGTAAATGTCCCCACGTCCTTCCCCACAGCGCTGTGGATTTCTGTGTGAGGAGGACTGGAGAGGGAGGCCACACATTGCTCAGGGACCCTCAGACCACCCGGCCTCTCGGAGACATGCGCCCTGTCCACCTGCAGTGCCCCCACCCCCACCCCCGGGTGTCTGGAGGCGGCCTGTCAGATTAGCCCTGTGGCTGGCCTCCTGTTTAATGAGTGTGGCGCCTGGTGTGCGGCTCAGCCTCTGCTTGTTTAGACAGCCTTGCAGGCCCCGCCACGCGTCCCCCACACCCCACACCCCACACCCGGCTGAGAAGGGGCGTCCCCTGGAGAAAGCCAGCTCCTTTATTCTTTCCCAACTGAGCCTGGCTGCTCCCGCTAGGGTCAAAAGGGTCTTGGCAAAGGTCTGCTGAGGTCTGGAGTGCCTTATTTCCTCTGAGACTGAGGCTGGCCTAGGGGATGATGGGTGGTGGGGGACACTGGGAGATGCAAGCTGGGAGGCAGCAGGGCGATAGCCTGGCACATGGCTGAGTTAGCCTCCCTGGGATCCATCTTTTGATTGCTTTTTGACAGACCATAAAGGAGCTATTTGGTCAGCATTAGTGGGTCCCTTGTTCTCAGTGTAGGGGACCCAGTGGACTCCTTGAGATGGAAAGAACCCCCGCCCCAAACAGAATCTTATGCATTCCAGGCTAGCCTCCAATTACCTATGTAGCTGAGGTTGTACTTCTGACTCTCCTGCCTCCACCTCCCCGAGTGCTGGGATTACAGGGGTGTCCCACAACTAGATTTGATGGTATGCTAAGACAGAACCTAGGGCTTCGTGTATGCTAGGCAAGCATTCTACCCATTGAGCTCAGTCCCCAGCCCTGAGATAGGAAGATTTTTGATTCCTAATTTCTCTGCCACCTGGAAGCCAGGGCCTTTGTCAACCCCTCAAACTTTTTTTTTTTTTTTTCGACACAGGGTTTCTCTGTGTAGCTTTGCACCTTTCCTGGAACTCACTCTGTAGCCCAGGCTGGCCTCGAACTCACACAGATCCGCCTGCCTCTGCCTCCTGAGTGCTGGGATTAAAGGCATGTGCCACCACTGCCTGGCTTCAAAGGCATTCTTGACCTGTTTCTCAGGCTGCCCCTTCACCTAATATTTATGTCCCACTCAAGGGCCAGAGAGGACTTAAAACTTTGTATTTTATGAAGGTTAAAACTATTTTTTATTATGTTTTATGAAGTTTTGATTTTGAAATAGTTTCAGACTAGAAAAGCTGCAAAAAGAGCTCCAAGAGTGCCTGCATCCCTTTTATTCTGATTCCTCTGACATTAGGCATTCTCTCTGGCTCCCTGCCTCCCTCCGTCCATCTCACGACTGCCCTGAACGTTTTCAGGTTAAAGCAGCAGATAAGATGCACCTTTGCCTCTAAATGTTTCAGTGTGTACTACCTAAAAAGTGAACAAAACCCCAGGACTTTTCTCTTAAAAAAACAGTTGGGCTGGTGAGAGGGTACAGGTGAAGACACTTGCCTGAGTCCCATCTCTGGAACCCCACATAAAGGTGGGAGGAAGAAAGGCGACTCCATAAAGCTGTCCTCTGACTCCCACATGTGTGCCCCGGTAAAAGCCTCTGCCTCTCGCATCATTCACACATACACAATACTACTACTACTAATAATAATATAATCACATAAAAATTTGGGATTGAGGATGTGGCTTAGTTGGGAGAGTGCATGTCTAGTACACACAAAGCCCTGGTTCAATCCCCAGCACTGCATGATATCAAGTGTGGTGGGCACACTTGTAATCCCAGCATTGGGAAGTTAGAGGCAAGAAGCTAGCCCTTAAATTTGAGAGCTTGTCTCCGAAAAAAGGAAGGCAGTGTAGGGGCTGGAGAGATAGCTCCGTAGTGGAGACCAGGCCCTGGCTTCTATTCCTAACGTCGTACAAATAACCAAAAACCATAGTACAGTTAATCAAAATCAGATTAACACCAATCTAACACTACTACCTGATCCATAGATCTTGTTCAAATCTCATCAAGTGCCCCAGGAGGGTCCTTTAGAAGACAAAAAAGGGAATGCTTTTCTGGTGCAGGATCCGACGCAGAGTCACGTGTCTGCAGGTCTGCCGGTCTTTAAGCTGATAGCACTCCTTGATGTGGCTTCCCTAATGACATGAGCATGTTTGGAGCACAGGCTGCTAACTTTGAAGACGGCCCCATTGTTTGCTTTTGCTGCTGTTTCTAGTTAACAAGATTTGGTTTCTGTATTGTTGGGCAGAAGCACCGCTCCAAGGATGCATGTCCTCAGTGCGTAGCAGCAGGGGCACATACATGTCCACTTGTTCTACCACTGAAGATGTAACTGTGCCCATTTGGCTAAGGTAGGTCTTCCTCTCTGTTTCCCTTTGTACTAAGGCATAGTCAAGGGGAGATTTTTTTTTTTTGAGACAGGGTTTCTCTGTGTAGCCTTGGCTGTCCTGGAACTCGCTTTATAGACCAGGCTGGCCTCGAACTCACAGAGCTCTGCATGCTCTTGCCTCCTGAGTGCTGGGATTAAAGGCGTGCCCACCACCACCCAGGGAGATTTTTTAAAGAGAGATCTGACTAGGTTACCTCTTCTTCCTGAGCCCAGTTGAAACCCCACCTCCTTAACCTGCCTCAGGGCCTTTGCATCAGCTGACCCTTCTGTCTAGAGTGTTTTTCCATCTAATAATCTTGTGTCAGATTTCTTAATGTCTTACAGCTCTCAGCCTACAGGTCACCTAAGCAAGCTTCCGGATGGGGCCAGCCACAGCACCTTGTTTTGGTTCTTAGCATGGATCTTGCCGCCGTCTGCTATTTGCCAGTTTGCTAGCTTGTTGCCTAGTTTTCACCCTGAAGAAGAAAGTCTGGGCCTCACCCACCTTGCTTGGTGTAGCGCCTGTGCCCACCCCCTCCCGCATAGCCTACAGCTGTGAGATGAATGGCAGTGGAGAGTTTGCTGAATGGATGCGGGATACAGGCTTGCTCACTAACTCCTAGCGGGCTCAGGTCCGAACTCAGAAGTCTTGGAGTCTTGCCAGATTGTCTGTTGGCTGCAGCTAGCTCTGCTGGGCTTGTGTTCAAATAGGGCAGATGGCTGCAGAGTAGCTAAAGGATTCTGTATGGCACTGTGTGTGTGTGTGTGTGTGTGTGTGTGTGTGTGTGTGTGTGTGTGAAATGACCAAAGACATTATGAGACAGGATAGAGGTCTTTGAGCCCTGAAATAGAAATTCTCTTACCATTTTCCCTTCTCCTCCCTTTCTTCATTTCTCTCTTTCCAATGTTATTACTTTTGAGTCAGTATATTTTTTAAAAATAATTTATTTATTTTTATTTTATGTACATTGGTGTTTTGCCTGCATGTGTGTCTATGTGAGGGGTCAGATCCTGGAGTTACAGACAGTTGTGAGCTGCCATGTGGGTGCTGGGAATTGAACCCAGGTCCCCTGGAAGAACAGCCAGTGCTCTTAACCGCTGAGCCATCAAACTCACCAGGCTGATCTTAAACTCAGTATGTATCCTTAGTCTGTCCTAGAACCCACAGTCCTCCTGCCTTAGACTCCCAAGTGTTGAGATTATATCCATATGCCACCATGCTTGGCTCCATTGTTATTTCCCCTTAAAGAACTGGGATTGGGGAAGTAACTTTTAAGTTCAAAGCATAAAAGATATCCAGAGACAAGGTCTGCAGATGTTGGCAGCTGCATGGCAGCAGGTACCTACCTGGACAGCAAAGCTATATAGAAGAATGGAAGTGGCTGGGTGTTCTGAGCTGGAAGAGTCTGCCAGGTACAGAGGAAGTTTGCCTGCCTGATGTCTTCAAGTGTCACATCTGCCCAGCTCTTTCAAGGGATTATTGAGCTCCTATTTGCCTGTACATCCAGGGAGGGAGTGCCCAAGTGGGAGCATGCGCCTGACCCCAGGGCTGCAAGGCAGGCCAAGGTTGTTTCACACCAAGGGAGAGGTGGGGGATAGGACTTGGCCTGTAAGTGTGTTGCCAGCCTGCCCTAGGAAACAGCTGTTTCCAGTGCTGCTGCTATGGCCTGAGCCCCCGCCCACTTCTTCTTTGTATTGAAATTTCTTTCCTTGTTTATTTTGTGTGTATGTGTATGTATAGGTGCATGTGCCTATGTGTACTTGTATGGGGACTAAAGGGGGCCATCAGGTGTTCTGGTCTATCACTTTCTGCCTTACTCCTTTGGGAATGGATCTCTCACTGAACCTGAAGCTAGGATGGTGGCCAGAAAGCTCCAGCAATTCTGCTGTCTCCACCCCCCATAGTGCTGGGATTACAGGCACACCTTCAATTATACCCATTTTTAAAAATGTGGATGCTGAGATTCAAACTCAGGTCCTCACGCTTTTCAGCAAGCATTCTTATTCACAGAGCCATTGCCCCAGCCCCTCTTTGTGTGTGTGTGTGACAGAGACAGAGAGGCAAAGACAGAGACAAAAAGAGAGAGAGGGAGGGAGGGAGGGAGGGAGGGAGGGAGGGAGAGAGAGAGAGAGAGAGAGAGAGAGAGAGAGAGAGAGAGAGAGAGAAAGAGAGAATTTCCAGGGCCTTGATGTGTAATCTTCTCTGGTCTGAAACTCACTATGTAGGCCGGACTGTCCTCCAACTCACAAAGATCCACCTGCCTCTGCCTCCAGAGTGCTGGGGTTCAAAGGCGTGCTCCACCCATGCCTTACACCTGGCCTCAAGACTTAATTTTGAGAATCCTCCTGGAAATGTAACAGTCCACCTTGGTTATGCCACCAGCTTTTGTGGCATGAAGTAAGACCCTCTCAGGTACATCTTAACAGCTGACTCTTTACATGTAAGATGGGGAGTGAGCACTGTCCCTGCGGCCCCCATGGTTTGCAATCATCAGAGTCTGAGGGCCATTTTCACACAAGTGAACCTATGTGCTCATGCTATCTAGTTAACAGCTTCTGGTGTGTGTGTGTGTGTGTGTGTGTACATGCACACAGGAGTGTGGGTGTTCAAGGACATCAGATCCTCCTGAGCTGGAGTTATAGGCAATTTTGAGTCACCTAATGTGGTTGCTGAGAATCAAACTCAGGTCTTCTGGAAGAGCAGCACGTGTACTTAAGCTCTAAGCGATCTCTGGGCTCTTGCCACCAATATTCTATACTCATTTTAGCTTCCCAGCTCAGTTGTCTCAGGACTCTACCTTCTTCTTAAGAACTCACAAAATGAGGTTGGAACTTTCCAGAGGCCTCTGTGGTAGCCAAAGACCTATCTATGCTGTCATGCAGGATGTGGGCAGAGCAGGCAGCTGCTGCGACCACCTGTGACTCCATAGTAACCTACTCCAAACCTTAGGGACCTGAAAAGAAGACAATACTAACATAGCTCACTGGACATGCCCTTTGGGCAAGATGTAGTGGAAATGTCTCTCCCCTGCCTGTCAACTAGGTGGGTGGGAGGGGCTGAATTATTTGAAAGTCTCCTCACTGATATGTCTGTTGGTTGCTGCTAGCTGTTGGGTGAATCTGTTGATCAGAACATCAGTTGGCCTCTCTCCATTACGGCTGCTGGATTTCAGGAGTGACTGTGTCAAAAGGTAGATCCCTTGCTAACCTAGCTTTGGAAGTTGCGTCATTCCCACCATATTCTATTTGTACGAAACCACTTACTGGGGGCGCCACACCCTTCTCGTAAGACAATAAATATAGCTGGGCAGTGGTGGTGCACGCCTTTGTTCCCCGTACTCGGGAGGCAGAGGCAGGCAGATCTCTGTGAGTTCGAGGCCAGCCTGGTCTACAAAGTGAGTTCCAGGACAGGCACCGAAACTACACAGAGAAACCCTGTCTCGAAAAACGAAAAAAAAAAAAACAAAGGAGTGAAGACAATAAATATAAAAGAATTGGCAACCACCTTTCAAACCCATCAACAGTGCCTCATAGCTCCCTTTACTTTCATGCAGGACTTGGGGGAGCTTTTTCTTCACGATGCCTGGTCCCCTGTTCACATGGTTACTCTTGTACCACTTGTCGTTCCATGGTGCCTTTGTGGAAACCAGAGCAGAGGAAATCCAGACTTGCATGGACCAGGGCCAAGTTAGGGTCAGCAGCACTCTGCAGGGGACAAGAGTTTGGTGTGTCTTCATATGGGGAAAACCCAGATTGCCATTATGACAGCATTTGGTGCAAGTGACACATAGACCCCAAACAAAGTAGAAATGACCTCTTTTTCACGCAGCCATCTAAGGTAGGTGGTCCATGGCTGGCATGGGAATTGTGCTCTGTGAAGTCTGTAGGGTTTAGGCTCTTTGCATCCCAGGACTCTGACACCTTAGATCACCAAGTGGCCTGGAGACCAGCATGCCCATGTTGTGAGTAGTGGAAAGGAGGAAACACAAGTATTTTGGAAGGAAGGCTCTTAGAACTCTCATGTGATACTTCAGATTATATCTCACTGGCCAGAACTTCTCCACACAAGTACTCCTAGCTGTGGGAGACTGGGAGATGTAGTCTTTGTGCTCGGTGACATCATGCCAAGTGAAAATTGCAGATGCTCTTAGCATGGGGGGAGGGGCAGAAAAGAGACCGTGGGTCAGGGAACAGATTCTGTCAAACTTATTAATTAAAAACTCTTATTCACGGTGGGGGCAGATTTACCCACTGATTTACTGCCCCCGGGGAGAGAAAAGCTCACGTCTAAAATGGCAACATATCTTACCATTTTTGTAGTCCTTCATCAGCTTTCTTAGGCATTTTCTCAAGTGGGACCATTTGTGGGGGGAACAGATTGAAGAAGTTACAAATTATACGAGAAAACAAATACTCGTTTGTGTCAGACCGTGATAGCATGCTTTATTTGGCTTTCGAATGGGAGCTGACGGCAGGTAGCTATATGTGTGCGCTACAAAAATACCCAAAGAGGGGTCTGTGCCTGGCAAGACTGTTTTTTAAATTGCCATAAAAGGCTGCTGTTTACTTTGGTAGAAGCATGTGGAAACTTGCGTCAACTGGACTGGGTGTTTCTATTTATTCCAGTGATATTTTGGATCCTCTAATAGCCTAGTGCTCTGGGCAGCTGTCCAGTTGGCCTGCCCAGCCCATTCTGTGTATGAAGGCATTTAGAGGAACTTCACAACTTAGGAAAGACATGCTATCTCCCCCAAACATATGACTTTGTCTTCTGTGGGTGAAGTGGGCCCCCGTGTACCATGACTGCCTTGTTATGTATGTAAGTGATAAGATTTGTTTGTTAGGGATACTGTAACCAATTGCCATGCATGGGGTGGCTTAAATAATACAAATGTATTTTCTCACATTACTAGAGGTTGAAAGCTTAAAGTCAGGGTGTTATAAGCAGGACCCTGCCCCTTCTGAAGGTACTAGAGGGACACAGGCTCCAGGCAGTTTTCCTAGCTTCTGCTAGGTCCTTCACTTACGGCCGGATGATTCCAACCCTGTGTGCATTTCTGCCTCTAAATATCCCCTTTTATAAGGATTCCAGTGGCATAAGATTAGAGGCCTGTCCTATACTATAATTTTATTTTAATTAATTGAATCCGTAATGATCCAAGTTCCAATTAAAGTCATAGAGTGAGGTACTCTATGTGAAGAGGTTAACATACCATTCATCTTGTATCAGAGACATCCATGTACAGAGTGATCATGTATGATTACATATGTGTGTTTCATACACATGTGAGTGTGTGTGAGTGAGACTGTGTAAGTGTCCATGAGGTGGGTGTATATGCGTGAGACCCTGCATGTGTGCCTAAGTATGTATGTGTGAGAGTGTATGTGAATTAGTATGTGTGTGAATGAGCATGAATGTGAGTATGTGAGCATGTGGATGGATGGATGGATGGATGTGTAAGTGCATATGTGATCAAGTATGAGTGACTAAATGTGTGTGTGTGTGTGTGTGTGTGTGTGTGTGTGTGTGTGTGTGTGTTAGTTGGATGTTTGATGGGAAAGGGGCTTGCACACAGGCAATTGGAGCCTTGTTAGTGTTTGAAATTGGCTATTCGCATGCACTGGGTAGAGCCCAGCCACTACTGGAATGGGCGCCTGGAGGCAGTGTGGGGTTCAGCTGGCTCTGGTGGAGGTAGGGTGCTTGCAGAGGTATCTGATGCTTGATTTTTACAACTAAAAGCTCACTGTAGGCAGTGTAGACTATAAGATTATTTCCCCCTGCAGCCAAGAAGTCCAGTGCAGGACCATTCCCGGGTAATGAATTCAGCACTCACTGCTGTCATCGACGCCCTAGGTCCTTCTTTTCTGCTCTGCCATCCTCAGCTTATCCATGCTGACCCTCTGTCTTGTCTCTTGTTCCCAACATGGCTTCGTCAGCTCCTGGAGTCATACTCCAAAACAAGCCCAAAGGCTTGTTGACAGAATACTTAGTTCTTGGTCCTTTGAAAAGAGCCCTGACCGACTTCATCCCACGCCTCATTGGTCATAGTCATGTCACTGGCACAGGAAACGGGACTGTCACGTCTGGCTTTGGCTCCTGTGGTGTCACTCTATGGAGCTGGGAAGGGCCAGCCCCCTTGATACAAATATCTGAAAAGAAGCTAGTTCAGGTTGGCTATTGAGGGGTGGTGGAGGTCAGTGTGGAAGGTAATTCGCTAGATCTGCCACACAGGCTTTGAGCAGAGGGACAAGAATCAAGATGGGGGTGGAGTGGGGGTGGGGTGGGGTGGGGTGGTGGAGATGGGGAAGGGAAAGGGGATGCTCTGTCCAGCTGTCACTCGATTCCTTCGTAGAATAACAGTCCTCATCAGGCACTGGGTCTGACTTTAAGCTGACAAATGATTTTCCCTCACAATAAAAGTACAAACAGAATCCTAATTAATGAATTTGCCAATAGCTGTTGCCTAGTTGATGGGCCTCAGCCCAGCTTCAGTTGCTGGACAGGATGAGTGAGTATGTGTGTGTGGAGGTAGCCGTAAATCACCTGGGGCCCAGGACAAAGGCAGTCTGCTGGGGATCTTCCTAGGCAGCCCTTTTGACTGGAGCTCTGGCTGGCCATGACAGCCTTGAAAGCCACAGTAGCTTTGACAATCGCCGTCCCCATGGGACACTCAGTGACTGGGAAAATCCTGTGATAGTGGAGACTGAGTTCAGCTCACTGCGGCTGAGAGAGAAGTAAGAATTTCCCTAGGAGATCACTGCCTGGCTTTCTATTGTCTCTGAGTAGGTAGTTTGTCTTTTTCTTTTACTATCTCCACCTAAGGCAAGTTCAGTGAGCTACCTGGCTTTGAGGAAATGCCTGAAATGCTTCTCTTGTTTGACAAGCATTCGACAGCTAGGAGTCTGACTATGGCCTGGGTACAGGCAGTAGAGCGGAGATGAGCATAGGGCGGCAAGGACAGATGAAGCCATCCGTATGGGTACTGGAGAAAGCAGGGAGCAGGGACTAAGAACTCTTTGGGAGGTTGTTGTTTAGGAATCCAGCAGAAGGAGGAGGCCTGGGGTGACTAACACTTGGGACATGAAATAGCAGAAATAGCAGGGGGTTTGGTTGCTTTTCTTTATTTTATTTTCTTTATTTTTTTTTGAGATGGGGTCTCATGTAGTCTAGGCTGGCTTTAAACTTTTTATGTGGCAGAGGATGACCTTGAACTCCTAATCCTCCTGCCCACACCTTCCAAGTGCCAGGATTACAGGCATACACTGCCATGCCCTGCTCTGAAATGGCAGTTTTGACAAGACTGTAGGAAAATAGATGTCATGTACCAAAGTGGACAAGAGGCCCAGACAGACATGCTGAAGGACTGGCTGAAGCTCCTGGCAGTGAGTGTAGGTATGCTATTCAGTTATTTTCAAGATCTGTTTATGTGTGTGTGTGTCTGTGTGTGTGTGTGCATGTGTGTGTGTGTGTGTCTGTGTGTGTGTCTGTGTGTGTGTGTTTGTGTGTGTGTGTGTCTGCGTGTCTGTGTGTGTGTGTCTGTGTGTGTGTGTGTCTGCGTGTGTGTGTGTGTGTGTGTGTGTGTGCATGTGTGTGTTTGAATGAATGCATGTCATGTGTGTGAGGGTGCTTGCAGACACTAAAAGAGAGAATTGGATCTTCTACAGCTGGGGTTACAGGTAGCTCTGAGCCACCATGGAAGCTAGGAGTAGAACTCAGGTCCTCTGGAAGAGCTGGAAGTACTCTTAACTGCTGAGCCGTTTTTTTCAGGCCTTGTGATGGTTACTTTTCATTGTCAACTTGACTCAATGCAGAATCACCTCAGAAAGGAGCCTCGGTGAGGAACTGCCTAGATGAGGTTAGCCTGTGGGCATGTCTGTGGGGATTTGTCTTGATTGACTTAGTTGAGTTGGGAAGAACTAGCCTACTGTGGGCAGCATCATTCCCTGGCCTTGGGGTCCTGGACTGTTTAAGAGTGGAAGACGAGGCTGAGCACAAGCACACACAGTCATTTCTCTGCCCTTGACTGTTCTGTGCTGTGACTAGCTGTTTGAACTTCCTGTTGCCTCATCTTCCCTGCTGGGATGAACTGTAGAACCTGGAATTGTGAGCTAAAATAAACGCTTTCTCCACGAAGTTGCTTTTGTCAGGATGTTTTATCACAACAATAAAATTAAAACTAATACAATGGACCACCTGCATTATAAAAAATCTCCATGGGCATTTCTGGACAATGGGTCATTACAACTTGACTCAGAAATGTTCCCCATAGACTCATGCTTGGGATGCCTCCAGATGGTTGTACTATTCTGGGAGGCTCTGGAAATTCTGGGAGGTGGGACCTACTTGGAGGAAGTAGGTCAAGGGGAACATATTATCCCTGACCACTTCTGGTCTCACCCTGCTTCCTGGATCTCACCACAATATAAACAACTGTCCTCTGCCACACAGTCCCACTGTTGTGACGTTCTGCTCCAGCACATGAGGTCAAGTAACTGGACGGAATTCTCTGAAGCTTAAGCCAAAATAAAACTCTTCTTCCTTAAGTTACTTCTATCAGCCTCAGTCATAATCACCAAATGATAAGAAAAGAACCAATAAGTTACACATACTCAAGGACAGCCAAGCGTCTCCCTTTCTACAGACTTCTCAACCCCAGTTCCTTTCATTGGCCTGCACAGGCCTGTTTTCCAACTCTTGTTAATGGTTAATAATTGATTTAGCTTTAACGGAGAGCTTTCCAATTTTTTTTGGTTCACATTTTCCCAGCAGTTCCTACAATTCTTCAAAACTGACTCTTTGCTTTCACATGGCATCAATAAATTTCTTCTGTGCCTGCCCTTGATATGGCCAGGAAAGCCTGGTGTTCTGTTTGCAATATGTGACCCTTCAATATTGCTCTTGTCATCTCAGGTATGAGATCAACTGTTGAGGCTGACACTCAGCAGGCCAACCTTTAGGTGAAGCTTCTAGAGTTCCTTCCCTGGGGTGACACTCTTCTCACCCTCAGGAGCAGGTGCTGTTAAATCGATTTCCCAACTCAGTTGGCATCAGTGCTCTTTAAATACTTCATTTCTTTCAAAATTTCCAAGTTCCAGTCACTTGCTCCTGACACTGATAATAGTAGACTTTCTGCTGCCTTTTCTAACTTTGTCTTTTATGACAAGATATTCATATGGCCACCATCACTGTCACTATCGTTTTCTGTGACAGTGGGCTTTTGGGGCTGGAAGCTTTTTTTTCCCCTGAGACAGGATGTCTTAGTTATTTTTCTATTGCTGTGATAAGACACCATGACCAAGGCAACATACAGGAAAACAACAACAGTTTCAGAGGTTTAGCTTCCATGACCATCATCGTGGAGAGCATGGCACGGGCAGGCATGGCACGGGCAGGCATGGCACTGGAGCAGTATCTAAGAACTTACATTTTGAACTACAAGCATGAGGCAGAGAGAGCTAAAAGGTGATCGTGTGAGCTTTTGAAACCTCAAAGCCAGCCACCAACGACACACCCACTCCAACAAGGCCACACCTCCTAATCCTTCCTAAACAGTTCCAACAACTGGGGATCAAGCATTCAAATATATGAGCCTATGGGGGCCATTCTCACTCAAACCACCACACAGAATCTCATATGTAGCCCTAGCTGGCCTGAAATTGGCTGTGTAGACTGGGCTAGTCTCAAAATCACAGAGATACACTTGCGTTTGCTTCATGAGTGCTAGGATTTAAAGCTACATGCCATTATGGCCTAGCTTCTGGAAGCTTCTGACCCCCATCAATGTCTTGTACACACCATGGTCTTATGTCATATTGGCTAGTCCTTTGGGCAAAGCAGGGCTCAGTGACTTGCCACATTTCCTCTGCAGCTCTGTGTCTTCGTCTTTATTTTAGTTTTAGTTTTTGTGGTGCTGGGGATGGAACCCAGAGCCTCCTGCTGGACTTCATCCCAGCTCATCTCTTCATCTTTAAAATGGTTCTTGTGAAGATGGACCATGATAGTACTTGTAGATACCTAACTGCAGGCATACCCTTCTTGGCTCCCAATGCAACCTGTATCTCCTTGAGGGAAGGATGTTTTCAGTCACCAGAGCCCTCACTTCCTGTGTCCACGGCAATGCGGAAGTGGCAGGAGGAAGGGGTCTCAAGGAAGAGCCCGGAAACCAGGACTAACGGGAGTCGGTGTGTTAGTACTGCAGCCTGGTGCTGAGCTGGGTGAGCTGTGCCAGACTTGTTTCTCTTGGGTTCTCAAACCCTCCCAGGGGCGCAATTTCCACTTGTCCCCAGTGTGGACTTGGCCAGCAAATGTCCTCCCTTCTCTTCCTTGTCTCACCTCCCTGGTCCCCTGGCAGTGTTCCTGGAATGACCTCCCCATGATCCATTTGCATATAAATCCTTATCTTAGTCTGTTTCTGCAGAAAGCCAAGCCAGGGCACCTCTCTCTAGCTGTTTCCCCAAAGCTTGGCGCTGGCTCCAAATTGCCTTCTAGATGCCCCATGCTCTCATCCAAATTGACAAATACAAAGTTTTACTTCTTGCCTTCTCCCTCAAACCAGCCATTCTTCTGTCTTCCCCACAATTTAGCAGTCACACTGTTCCCCTAGTCACTGAAGGCAGGAAAGCAGAAAGCAGACATTATCCCCTCATGTCCCTCACAACTGCCAGCACTATTTACCTGGCTCTGTTTGCAGGAGGGCTATGCTATGCCATCCTTAGCCATGATGGCTTTCTCTCACCAGCCCATGCCATCCTTACCTCGCACCAACCCTACCATGCCCTCTGCCTCTGGCATCTTTATTACTTTATCCCTGCTTGCCTGAACCCACCTATGGCTCCCAAGCAGGTGCTGGGAAATGTACAACTCCACAGTGGGACAAGAAAGCTCCTGTACCTCCCTGGCACCCGCATGACACCCTGGTATAGGCCAGCAACTTCATCCTTCTCTGCTCCCCAAAGTCCCTGGAGCTGCCCCTGACTGTGACCCTGCTTGTGTTAAATTCCACTCACACCTTATGGTTCAGATTAAATGCTGTTATTCATTGCAGCCCTGTCCCCAGTGGGAAAGAAGCCCTCCTCTGTATGATTGGAAACGATCCTCTTCACCTAGTCACTAGGGCACTGTGTGCAGGTACCATTACCACAGGGTGTATGTGGGTAAACAAGATAGGCCTGCCCCCTGCCCTTGAGGAGCTCAGAGTACCAATTCCCACGAGTCTTGACTGATAATGGGGTTAATTCCTGGCAGACCAAGTCGCTGCACCGTACAAATATTCTAGTAAAAAGTGGGCTAGGGATATAGCTTTGTTGAGAGTGACTGCCTAGCAGGCACGGAGCCCTGGGTCTGATGTCCAGCACTGCCTCTACCAGGTGACATACAGACACCTGGACTCCCAGTGCTGGAGGGGTGGAGGCAGGAGGATCAGAAGTTCAAGCCCGATTGCAAGCTAAATTTTGGGTTCTAGGCCAGCCTGGGATATGTATGACCCTGTCTCAGAAAAATAAAAATGTACTTAACATGCTCAGCCTACTGAACATCCTCACTCAGCCTGGCCCACCTTAACCTGCTCGGAATACTGCCATTACCCTATAGCTAGGCAAGATCGTCTGACACAAAGCTTGCTTCCTGGTGAACTGTTGACTGGCTCTTGTAATTGATCTGCTATGACACACTGTAAGAGCGTCCGTGCTTCTCCCCCCTTCCCCCCTCCCCCCTGGCTGCACGGCTGACTGTGAGCTGTGTGTCCTGAGAGTGTGTCCTGAGAGAGTGTCATACTGAAATTGCTAGTCTGGGCAAAGATCCAAATTCAAATTTCGGAATGTGGTTTGCACAGTATCACTGTAGATCCCCAAAGTCCCGAGATGAGGATTAGACGTTGAGGATACCTGGACCAGTTGAGGGGATGCAGAAACACAAGCATCCCAGAGGTGTAAAATTAGACACACTAGGCATAGGTGTGGCAGCCAAGCTTAGCTGTCAGCTCTCCACATCTGGAAAAAGGAGCCTCTGTTGGGGCATTGCCTCCATCAGATTAGCCTGCGGGTATGTCTGTTGGGCATTTTCTTGATTGCTAATTGACAGAGGGCCCCGCCCACTCTAGGTAGTGCCGTCCTTTGGAAGGTGGGCCTGAGTTTTAGACACATAAGGCATGTAGCCAGTAAGCAACATTTCTCCGTTGCCTCTGCTTTAGTTCTGCCTCCAGGCTCCTTGACTTCCTTCAATGACCGGCTATAACCTGTAAGATGAAATAAACCCTTTCTTCCCCAAGGTATTTTGGTCATGCTGTTTATCACAGTAACAGAAAGCAAATTAGAACAGATATTAATATTTTTTATCGGAAAGCCAAACATATGGGAAGCTTAGAGGAGAGGTGGTAGATGTTCAGTTGATGTCCTCCTGGAACATGAATCAGGAGTGGAAACCGACCAGAATAATAGTCCGAGTAGACTGTCTGTAATGGGAAAACTATAAACCTTTAGACACAGCCAAAGGTCAATGGGGCTAGCCTCTGGTGAAGCACAGGCTGGTGTAAGGAGAGATGGGCTAGCATGGCCAGCAGGGGCTAGATGACTCAGTGTCTTCGAAGCCCCACTAGTTGCTAGTTCGGTTTTGGAAGTGATAGCATTGCTTACTACCCCTCCCCCACCTTTGATCGGCACGCTGTGTAACAGCAAGGATTTATTTAGCACTCTGGGGTCTTCCAATTGTCTTTGGTTGAGCAGGAGGGCTAGCTGCAGCTGTAGCAGCCGGGGCACAGCGCCTGGCTGCGGGCTGGACCCAGAACAGTGCTATGCTTCCCTCATTCAGACTGAAGGAAATACAGCTGCCAGGGACAGGCTCTTTTTGTGACTCACGGCACACTCCAAAAAAGGATAAAGCTTGGAACCAGCACACTGTTGCTTTTGCCCAGGGGCCAAAGGTGGTCATAATGCCAAGCCCTAAGTCAGTGGGACAGGATATAGCCTCTAGAAGGTGTGCAGTTGATGGCAAGGGATGTAGGGATGTGATTCTGTCTCAGCAGAGGCAAAAGTGGGTCACGATTCATTTTAATGCGTGGTCCGTGGAAGGCTTTTGCTTTTTGCTTCTGATACCAACAGGAAACTGTTGCATCACTCTCCTTCCCTTCCATCTTGCACTTTGCCTTCCGGTATTAAATTACCCAACGACCACAACTGGCCACTATAAATTCTTCTAACTATGTGAATGGGGCTCTTGTTATTCCCAGTGGCATAAGAAGCTCCCTCCCCAGAAACAACCACTGTTAATTTCTTGCAAGTTCCTTCTTTAAGATTAGAAAACTATACATCTCAATACTGTCTCACAGTATTTCTGAGTGTTTTAATGGAATAGAGAATGTATTGTTTCATGGCTACACTGGGTCTGATTTTCCTCCCTTCCGTCCTCCCTCTCTCCGTTCCTCCCTCTGTCTCTTTCTCCCTTCCTTCCTCTTTTATTTTTATTTTTTTCAGAGGATTTTCTTTGTTTTTAAAGACAGGATCTCACTACATAGCCCAGGCTGGTCCAGAGCACGCTGTGTAGCCCAGTCTAGCCTCTAGCCTGAGATTCTCTTGCCTAGCCTCCTGGGTGATGGGAGTCCATACCTGAGCCACCATGTCCAGTAGTGGATTTGATTTCTTAGCAAATAACTTAATTTTTAATTATTACATTTTAATTTATTTGGTGTGTGTATATGTATATGTATATGTGAGAATATAAATGTGTCATGGCATCATGCAGAGGTCCAAAGAAAACTTTCAGGAGACGGTTCTCTCCTTTCACCGTGTGAGTCCCTGAGAATTGGAGTCAGTTTATCAGGCTTGGTCACAAATGCCTTTACCCACTGAGCCATCTTGTATGCCCACGAATAACTTTCTGAGCTCCAAGTCAACACCTGGGAAGATTGGGTTGTAATATTTTCAAAGCTCAGATTTCCAACGTTCTTACTGTGGCCTGGGTATAAGGTGTAAGTACGGTTCACAAAGTAAGTCCTGTGGCTGCAGTAATAATTCCAGTCCTTCATGCTCTTACAGAACTTTGAGACCCATCTATGGACAGATAATATATCTCTTCCCTTGAAAATAGAGTGGCAAAGGGACACTATGTGACTCCCAAGGCTGAGCCCTAAAAGGCAATTCAGCCTGGCCAAAGCTCACATCTGGAATCTGGCCGCCATGCTGTGAGGCAGTACAGGCCTCAAGAAGAGGTTCACAGGCTGAGAAACCCAGACCCCTGGGCCTCAGCTTTGACAGCGCTGCCAGCCGCCTGTCCGTTGTGTGGGATCCCTGTAGGAGGTGGCTCCTTCTGTCCCCTGTTGTACCTCTGTAGATGACTCTAGAGAGGCAGAGGCAGCTGCCTCCTGCCTACACTGTCCTGAGTGTAGATTCCTGGGAAAAATCCAGGACTGTAGGTAAGCGCAGTCTCTGGGGGTGGCTTGTGACACAAGAGATGTTTGGCCCACTTGCCCTACCTAGAGGACCATAGTTTCTGCTGGAAGAGGAAACTGGCAAGGCGAGGCAGTGGTGCTATGCCTCCAGGAGCCCCTGGGCTTTGCCTAAGAAGAGCCAACTCCCCCCACCCCCCATGCGAGCTTCACACTGGACTGAGCCACTGAATACTGAGGGTGGGGCTCAGCACAAGAAGCCTGACTTCTGTACTCTCTGACATCAAAGAACTTGTGGTCTCATTGTGACAGTAAGACTTGCAAGTTCCTAGTTGTTCAGCTGCTGTCCCCAGGCACCATGGGTCCTAGGTCAGATAGCCATGTGCACAAAGAGCCAGAGGACTTCAGCGAGGGGAACAATTCAGGGGATCATGTGATACTGGTAACCACCAAAAGCTGGGGGAGCATGATAGTTTGGGGAAAATGATGAATTTGTCTGTAAATAGACTGTGCGAGGAGTCTCAGAGTTGGGGTCCCTGGGCACAGACCCTGACTCTGACAAACTCTCAGTGTCACCTACTCCTGTCTCTTGGTATGTACAGAGGGTTGGACCTGCATGGGTGCCAACCCCCAGACTGGGCAAGTTCTTTGTGTAAAATGGCCCATGAACCATATACCTACCTCTTCCCATAGTCCTTAAATCCTTTCTGAGTATGTTGAATACCCCATACGATGCCAATTTTAAGTAGTTGTTAGGCTGTATTGTTTAGGAGTGACAACAGAAAGCATATTTGTAACTATTCCATACAGATGCAGATTATTTTTAGAATAGCTTTCTTTTGTGATTTGTTTTATTTTTATAGACAGGGCCTTACTTTGTAGCCTGGGGTTGACTTTGAACTTGGGGCCCTCCTACCTCAGCTTCTTAAGTGTTAGAATTGCAAACATGAGCCACCATACCCAGCTTTTTGAATCTGTTCAACCTATAGTTGCTTGAATGAGCCCATGTGGCGCGTAATGGTCAGGAACCAAGTGGCTTTGGCCTCTGCGGGCCCCAGTGACAAAGGGTGAGGAGGCAGGTCTCAGTGCAGACCTAGACCACTCAGTTAAAGGTGGCCTCATAAACAAGTGAAGGATTTTTAGTGTGCGTCCAAGCTATTGCATGAATGGAGCTTAGACGACTTGAAGCTTCTGGGCAATGCAGACCTCTGGATGGAGGCGACCAGGTCATATAGATAAAGTGTTTCATATGGCTGGGTGTGCAGTACACACCAAGTTAAAATGAGATATCATTTCTCTTTCCTGTACCAGGGTGCCATGGCCCATAGGAAACTGTTTATTAAGCAACAGCATCTTTATGCTTTTGTGGGCAGGGCTGGCAGGGAGGGGTGTGTAAAGATAAAGAAGCCACTGGCCCTGCTCCCCAGGTGTGGGAGCTAGCGGTTGTAGCCGAATCCCACCACCCACTGTGTTCAACTCCCACAGTTAATAACATTGCAAAATGAGGGCCAGGGTGGGTTCTTCCTTCCTCGGCATCTTTACAGGCAGGTTTTTAATTTTAAGCAGGAGAAAAGCCATCAGGTATTTGAGGCTCCTGGGGGGCAGCTAATGCTTCCTGTCAAATGCTTACCCTGGGGTGCTTTGTTACCCTGACACCTCCCCAACCTAGAGTCAGCAGGCAAATTGCAGGACAAAATTCTTAGGCTGCAAGTTTATTGCATATTCATAGAATTTAGGCCATTAGGCAACATTAGCTGTTTCTTCCCCCTTCTGCTTTTTTTTTTTTTATTGAAGTCTAACCTACATTCAAAGAAGAGCACAGACTCGGGCTATACAGCTTGATACCTTTTTACAAGCTGAAAGCCCTCACTTGTGACAGCACTCAGGTGGGGACACAGAATATCAGCAGTCCCCAAGGAAGTTCCCCTCATGCCCTGTCCTGTCACTGCTTCCTGTAAGGCTAGCGTGTCCCTATTTCACATACAGAGAGGGACGTTCAACCTGATCTGAATGAATACTATAGTCTACCTACTGGGATCTGGCTTCTTTTGTTTTTTTAACTTACCTCTTACCTTCCTCCCTCCCTGCCTTTCTTTTGACAAGTAGCCCAGGCTGGACCTGACTACTCACCACATAGTTGAGGATGACTGTGGTAGTTTGAAAGAAAATGGCCCCCCTGAAGGGAATGGCACTATTGGGAGGTGTGGCCTTGTGGGAGGAAGTGTTTCACTGTGGAGGCAGGCTTTGAGATCTCATCTATGCTCAAGATACCATCCAGTGTTTCAGTCCATTTCCTGGTTGCCTGCAAGTTGTAGAACTCTCAGCTGCTTCTCCAGCACCATGTCTGCCTACATGCTGCCATGTCCCACCATGATGACAATGGACTAAACCTCTGAACTGTAAGCCAGCCAATTAAACGTTTTCCTTTATAAGAGTTGCTGTGGTCATGGTGTCTCTTTACAGCAGTAGAAACCCTAGCTAAGACAATGACCTTGAACTTCAGATCCTTCTGCCTCCTCCTCCCAAGTGCTGGGATTACAGTTATGTGTCAACATGACAAGTAGATGTGGTGTTGTGAGTTGTGAGTCAAACCCAGGGCCTTGTGCATGCTAGTCAAGCACTTCACCAACTGACTCCCGTCTTTAGCCCTTTTGCTCTTTCTTATGACGGTGAGACTTACCTACTGTGTTGCATATAGATGTGGTTTGTTCATTCCCACTGCTATGTGGTTTTCCACTTGCCATGATTCTGTCACATATGTATCCACCTGTTGATAATCCACAGGCTTGTGGCTGGATTAGCTTTGCTCTGGACATTCGGCTCCTTTCTGTGGGTGTGTATGGAGGAGCCAAGCTAATGGCAGATGGGCAGTTGACTTTGGTTGAGATGGCCAAACACTTTTAAATTATGTCATTTTCTAATTCCTAAGGCTGAAGATCAGTGGGAGGAAAAAGGCAAATAAAAAGAAGCCATCTAAACATTTCTATTACTTTTCACAGTCTAAGACAATAGTGTAGTAAAGGTGAATGGAGAAAGATAATTCAAACTTTAACCTGTACATTGAAAAGCGCTCTTCTCCTCTCTCTCTCTCTCTCTCTCTCTCTCTCTCTCTCTCTCTCTCTCTCTCTCTCTCCCCTGTTTCTTTCTTTTTTTGTGTTTTTGAGACAAGGTTTCTCTGTGTAACAGCTCTGGCTGTCCTGGAACTCACTCTGTAGACCAGGCTGGCCTTGAACTCACAGAGATCCACCTGTCTCTGCCTCCCGAGTGCTGGGATTAAAGGTGTGCGCCACCACCACTCAGCATCCTTCTTTCTTTTGAGACAGGGTCTTGCTATGCAGTCCAAGATGGAGTTGAACTTTCAGAACTCCTTCTGCTTCAGCCTCCTGATAGCTGGGATTACGTGCACCACCACACCTGTTTGTAAGTGCTTTTTGTTAAAGTGGCTTCCTCTGTCTGCTTTGCAAGCTTCTATCAGAAGTTTCTGGAATAGGTGCCTAAAATACAGACTTAACATTGTCTTAGTCCATTTTCCATTGCTAGAGTAGAAAGTCTGGCACTGAGTGATTTATGAAGAACGGAAAGTTGTTTGGGCGTACAGCTCTCTCTGGGTGTCTGTAGAACCGGCAGAGTACCCATGTACTCTGCTGCTGGTGAGGGCTTTGCCCTCCTTCACACTCATGGCACAAAGTGGGAGGACAAATGGCTTAGTGACCAAGAGAGAACAGGGGATTGAGCGTCAGTGCTGGCTAACTAGTGGACGGAAGAAGCCTTTAATCCATTTCTGAGGGCTCGACTCCCATGACCTAAGCAACGTCCAGCAGTCGCCATTTCCCAACCCTGCAGCATCGAGGGCTGAGCCTCAGTAAAATTTTGGTGGAGAGAAATAGCAAAAGGGAGCAAAAGCCCTAGCAAGACTGTCAAATAGGTTGTGGGCCTGTAGCCATTATTTCTGTCTTTTAAGGAGCCTCCCATACCTGTCTCGAGCTTCGTCTAATCTACTGACACTCTTCTTCACGAGTGCGTCATTAGGTGCTTCACATAGTCTTGCTTCAACAAACAGTCTCTGTCTTCTGCTTAGGGACCCCAAGGTTGAATTTGGATTTGGGCCTTCAGAGTGAGTGGTATGTGTGGATATGCACTCCACTTCCTGAAAGTGGCCCACCCCATCCTTCACCTCCCACCGCCTTGGGAAAGAATACATGGCCACGCTGTGACTCTGGCCTCCCTGCCTGAGCCTTGCATGTGACTTCCTTGGAGACTGGCAAGCCACTGTTTTGGAGCACCCTAGCCCAGGCAGAACAGCATGCCTTCTGCCTCCTGGTCACCTCTTCTGCCAAGGAGCATGCTGGCACACGGCAGGAAGCCCAACAGACTGTGGGGTTTGGCTCCTGAAGGTGGCTTGGGGCCAACGCATTGTGTCCAGCCAACCCTTGCTGGAGAAGCTGGCTGCTCAGGAAGAAGAACTAGAATGGCCTCTGAACCCAGAGCCAATTCCTCCGCAACCCCTAAGATAGGCAACACTTGAGTGAGGGCTGGTGGGAGACCTCTGTGCAGGGGCTCCGAACCTTGAGTTTGACATAGGGGATCGTTTTTCTGAACAAAATCACTTGTATCTCGGGAATCCCAGTCCTCAAGTAAGCTAAGGGTGGGTGGGTAGACTATGGGAGAGTCTAGCCCAGGCCCATACTCATCCCTGTCCATCACCAGCCTCCCGTTCACCCTTGGGTTCCCCAGCACAGCTTTGAAAACTGCAGCCTCAGCCAGATGCCCCCTCTTCAGCTGCAGAGACGCATTCCCAGAAGGGAGTGGGGGAAGTGTAACAGCAAAACTCCTTGGGCTGTGCTCTAAGGGAAAAAGAAGCAAGTTCACCTTCCTTAGGCTTGAGAAGGCCTACACCCCAAAGCAGGAGGCACCAGAGTCAGAGACAGGCTAGACACTGCCCAAAAGGCAGGGGCCTAGCTGGGAGGGTATCTGGGCCTTGGTCCTTAGGGAGGCTGCTCCCCTCCCATCCTCTCTCTGCTAGACATAGAGATCCCTTCACCTTTGGAGGATCTGACTAGGAGCTCCTTCCCTTACTCTAGCGGGGCAGGACGGCCTGCTTTTGGCAGCCATCCCCTCCCCCTCTGTCTTCCCTGACCATTAAAAGGAAGCAGCTATATTAATGTCCCTTCTTACTCTGAGCAGGCCAGTAGCATCACTGCCAGGTTTGCTCCCCCTCTAATGATTTGTCCTGGCAGTAGAAATATTACAGCGATGATTTCATGTAGAATTTCATTTGCTGTTTTTTTTTTTTTTTAAACCCTGTGAAGAAGGAGCTGAGCGATTAATGGGTCTTTGAGAGATCAAAGCTGTATGTGGCACAGAGCAAATAATAATCGTAGCTAACATTGATTGGGGACTCTGTATGTGCCAGGCACTCTTTCCCCACCACAACAACTCTTTGAGGTAGGCACGTTTATCGCTTGCATGATGATGTGCAGGGCCCAAGCCACTGAAGTGGTTGGAAGCCATGGTGGCATGGCTCTGCTGTTCTCCAGTAGGTCCCTGTGCTATGTTTTGATGGTGGGAAGAGCACTGGACCAGGAATCCAGATCCCTGTCTATCCTGTGTGCTGCAGCCTGTCAGGCGCCAGGTTAAATGCTGATTTTTTAGGGAACCTGGGTCTGGGCCCTCCTCAGGGTGGCTGGGTGGGGACTAGGTCTGCTTTCTAGGTCATGGACCACACCTAGACCCTATTACACCTTCTCTAATGGAGTAGGGCATTTTCTGCCTCAGTTTCCCTATCTCCTTTCATTAAATAATAATGGAGCGATGCCACATGTTGAATACCTACTGTGTGCTAGGAGCTCTTCATAGAATATGCCTACTGCTCATGACAACATTGAAAGGTATGTATGACCTGTGTGACTGGGGTTTGGAACTCAGTACTATTGGAGAAGGCCATGCTGAATGATTACACAGCTTCCAATCCAGGCCTGGCCAGGTGCCAAAACCTGGAAAGCTTTCAGCCTCAGCTAGCTCACTTCTTTGAAAAGAGAAGCATTACTGGGGCTGAAGAAATGGCTCAGGCAGTAAGAGAATATTCCATTCTTTTTTTTTTATTTTTTTATTTTTTTATTTTAATATACAATTCAACTTTACCTATCAGCCATAGATTCCCCCCGTTCTCCCTCCTCCCGTCCCGCCCGCCTCCCCCCCAC
>CABHPR010116017.1:2063-29757 GCA_902168415.1 Peromyscus melanophrys | reverse complement strand
TAATTAATACAGAAAACAAGTAAGTTTTATCTCACAGTTCAGGAAGCTTGAAGTCCAAGATTGAGTGGCCACATCTGTTGAGAGACTTGTACTACTTCCTAATACTGGTGGAAAGACGAAAGGAGTGAGCGAGTGTGTAGGGAGATGGAAGCCTCCTTGAGTGGCAAGTGCTTGAGACATTCATGAAGGCTCTATATAGGCCCATGACCCAGATACTTGATACCTGGCCTGTCTCCCAGTACTGCCAGATTTAGGAATGAAGGTTCTAGTAAACACATGAGGGGGAGAGGCATTCAGACTATAACAGTGAGTGTGATTCCATGGTAGAAGCAGTTGGAATGCTTACCTCGGAATGATCTAACTCATTTAGGGTTTCCTGTCTTTACTACTCACTAAATAAATATGAGGAGTTCACAATGAACCTTCCCTTTCTATATCATCAACTAATGTGGATGGATCAGTATCTTTTTATTTAAATTTATTTATTTTTAACATAGATCTTTTTTAGAAAAGTTTTATTTATTTTAATATTATGTGTATGGGTATTTTGCCTGTTTGTATGTCTGTATACCAGGTACATGCAGTGCCCACAGGCTAGAAAGATGATTTTGAATCCCATGGAACTAGAGTTGTTAGCTGTCTTATAGACACTGGAAATTGAACCCTGTTCTTTTAGAAGATAAGCCAGTTCTCTAACCACTGAGCAATCTCTCCAACCACTAGATGAATATTCTTAATGTTTTGGGTAAAGAAAAGCAAGAGAAAACTTGAGTAGTTTGTAAAACTTGCTATTGGTAACTCAGACACTTATCAACAGGCAGTCAGTCTTCCATCTGCCCACATTAGCTCTGATGCTTGTCCCCTCTCTTCAGTGACAGACCAAGTCCTGGAAGTCTGCACTACTCACTCTTTGAAACTTAGATGCCAGTTTTTAAAATGATTCTCAACTTTGGATGAAATGCTTTATTTCCTAAATCTTGGACTGGGGACATACTCAGTGGTAGAATGCTTACCCCCAGCTGGTAAGATAAAGATTAAATATTTCTTCCTCTGCAAAGCCCTGAACAGCAGGAATTCCGGCTGATTCTGCTTAGTGAGAAGTGTGTGACCTTTGACACTTCAGTCACCTGACAGTCACTTGCTGTGAACTGCAGAAAAGTTGGTTTTCTGTCTTGGCCTTAATCCTAGAGAATCTCCCCCATCTGACCTTCCATGAACTTAAAATGCAGAAACCTGGTTTGAGATAACATTAGCACAAAATTTTAGCTTAGTTCCCCCAGCCACCTAGCCTGCCCAAGTCAGGAAATATAAGAGTTCAAGTTCTTCGTGTCCCAATAACCTCACAGCCGTAGTGTGGTATGTTTTGCATGATGTTGTCGTAATTAGAGGTATGCTAGAGTGGGTGTTAAGTGCACGCTGTGCATGTGTGTCAAGTGGCCCAAGGCTTAGTACATAACGGTTTGGAACCCGTTTGCGTTTGTTTCCTCTGAGGGTTCTCTAAAGCAAGTCATTTAACCTTCTCATTGAATAATCTCTCCATCTCCTTGGAGACTTAAGAGCATTGAAATGACTATGAAATTGGGTATTTTGTTAATTCTTTAGTGTTTGTAAAATAAGGTTGTATTCTCTCTGTATTCAAGTAAGGAATGCTAATGCATTTTGAAAGTAGATGCTTAGATATGTATTCACTTGCATTTGCTTATTCTGTTTTTCATTACACATTAAGTTGGTGTTTGTAGTCAGACAGCACTGAATTGATCCTTCTTCCTTCCTTTTCTGTGAAGTCTGAAGGAATTCTGACCTAGGCTCTGGACCCCACAGCATTACATCATTACAGCAATCTCTAGTGTTCATGGCTTCAGTGTTTCTTGAGGGCTTGTGGAGAGGTGAGCATGAGCACTACACAGAGCTCTGTAGGGGCGCCCGGAACACCCTGGTCTTAGTCCGCTTCCTTGTCATTTTGTCTAGGTATAGCTGATACTCTTGTCATTTTGTCTAGGTATAGCTGATACTCTTGTCATTTTGTCTAGGTATAGCTGATACTCTTGTCATTTTGTCTAGGTATAGCTGATACTGTCTGTTATTCCCATTTTTCTTTCATTTGCCTTTTTTCTACTTCTATTGCTAATGGGCAGTTTTTCAAGATCAGAAGTAAGTGAGCCTTTGCACCACTGTAGCTGTGCTTCCAGATGGTTCTTGAGGTCTTTGCATCCCTCGGTGATGCTCTCCTGCTCTTAGGATAGATGGAGAACTCTGGAAAAGGTATAATCACTGTTTGCTACAACAGCCATCATTCTACTCAAGCAAGAGTCTTCTGGTCTGAGACTGTCCTTGTTACTCTTGAGTTAAACTGGTTTGTGTGTGTGTGTGTGTGTGTGTGTGTGTGTGAGAGAGAGAGAGAGAGAGAGAGAGAGAGAGAGAGAGAGAGAGAGAGAAGGAGAAAGAAATGATGCCATGTTAAAGGGTAAAGAGATGTTTTTGTTTTCTTGGGGTTTTTTTTGTTTGTTTTTTTGTTTGTTTGTTTATTTTTTCGAGACAGGGTTTCTCTGTGTTGCTTTGTGCCTTTCCTGGGTCTTGCTCTGTAGACCAGGCTGGCCTCGAACTCACAAAGATCCGCCTGCCTCTGCCTCCCACCGCCCAGCTCTTGTTTGTTTTTTAAACTATCTTTTTAAATTCATATATCTAGCAAAATGAAAAGTATGGTATATACATCCTCCAGTTCTTATTTAATGGGGACAGTTCCTGAGGCATAAAGTTTGGGAGTCACTGTTACAAATGTGAGTTGTCTATGTTTAATGCTGGGGGGTTGCCTTCAGAGTTCTAGTTGAGAGATGGGCAGGGGAGCCTGGGGTATCTAGACCAATTTGGCCCCAGGAAGAATATCCCAGCATAGAGTGCTCAACCCCTTTGCTTTAAAAAGGAGGGGGGACCATAAGGTGCTTGCCTTTGCTGGGATTTTCTCTACACACACTTGGATTCAGTTGGAGAGGAGAAACATCGTATATGTCTGTGGCCTTTGCTATCAGCACAACCTCATTTGATAACACCGGTCTTGAAGTAAGACCCACCACCATTCCAGGTGGCCAGGTCACTCTCTGACTCCAGTAAGCAAAGTCCTGAACGTAAGTACTCTGTCACATCACACTAGTGATTATGGCATCTAAGATCATGGGTCCTAGAGCAGCAAGAAGTCTCCACATCATAGTATCATGTGGTATGGCTTACAAGCTCCATCCACCATCTTTTATTGAATTCTCAGAAGTTTGGCAAGGCCCATCTGGTCACCCTTAGCCTCTGCAATGGAGAGGAGTGGTTGAGGTACTGGTCAGTGAGAAGTAAGAGGGCAATTTGTACCCACTGGGCTCCCTGCTTAATCCACATGAAGAACATCTCTCCACCAGAGCTCCCCACTGCCCCTGCAGTGTTCTCTTAGGGCTGCTGGCCCTGTTGGGTGAGTCTCCTACACCTGTAGGCATACTTCCTTCTGCATGTAACACAGACAAGCCTGTAACAAACCTCCGTATGGAAGTACAGGTTCACTGCCAACCAGATGAAGAGCACAAAGAGGGAACTGTGTTCATGGAAACAGCAGCATGTGGTGGGATGTTACTGCAGATCTGGGCTTCTGCTTCAGACTGCAGTTGAAATAAAAGAACCCAGACTGTGGGTATTTCCCACTGTGGAGGAGGGTGTTTAATGACCAGAGCTTGGATTTATGTCATTTTTCCCTGGAAATAACCCACACACACACCTCTGTCTGCCTCGCCCAGTTTTAAACCAGAGCAGCACTGGGCCAGCCCACCTCCTGGTCTTTCTTGTAAAAGGCATTTCTAGGAATGTCTGCCTGGCTTGGCCTTGTGCCTGATTTTGTGTCTGAGTCAAGTCTCATGGTGGAGTTCTACATCATCTCTCTGGGCATCATTGTGCACTTAGACTGAGACAGTTGGTGTCCCCATTACAGATGCCTGCCCTGGGGCTCTATAGTCCTTGCCCCCAGCATAGTGGTGGCCATTAACAGCATCCTGTGTGCCATCTTTGATTTAGCACCTGTCACATGCAGACATGCAAACCAAAGGACGGAAAGGCTATTTGGGGGAATAGGTGGTGCCACCTCCCCAGGCCTTGCAAGGCTCCTTTACACTATTGTGGGCTTAGTTACAGGTTTGGGTATTGCTCAGCCCAAGTGTGGCAAGGTTGACTCTTGAATCAAAATTCTACCTCACAGTACATAGGAAGCCTAGGAGTTTGTGACCTGCAGGTGTGAGAAACAAATGTAAGAAGTTGCTCCCAGGGAGGTCTCAGTAGAGGAATTGGCCTGCCCTCTTAGCAAGATGAGGCTGTAGACTAACCGCTTCCTGAGGAATCTGAGTCCTGTGTGCACTCAGAAGAGCTCTGCTGGCTTTGTACCACAATGCTCACTGTGGAACGTTCTGAGGCAGTCTGTGGCTTCTTCTTCATCTGGGTGGCACTCATTCATTGCTTTCTGGTTTTTCGTTTGTGGCTCTAGTACTCTTTTCCTTTTCCTGCTTATAGACCAGTGATTCCCAATCAGAAAGGAGCCCACCAAAAGGTAGGACCTGTAGCTGGCAGATGGACTCCTGCACACTCCTGACAACTACAGTGTGAACAGCCTGATGGACAAAGGAATGTGTGTTGTTTTTACTCTTTTGTGGGGGCCTGCCACCCAGCTCCCAAATAAATCACACAGAGGCTTATTCTTAATTATGATTGCACAACCTTAGCTTCACTTGTTTCTTGCCAGCTTTTCTTAACTTAAATTCGCCCATCTACCTTTTACCTCTGGGCTAATCCCATTCTCTTCTGTAAATCTTACCCTTACTCTGTTGCTGGTTGTGTAGCTGGGTGGCTGGCCCCTGATGTCCTCCTCCTTCTCTGGCTACTCCTCCCTTCTTTCCCAGATTTCTCCTTCTGTTTATCTTCTCTGCCTGCCAGCCCCACCCATTTCTCTTTCCTGCCTCACTATTGGCCTTTCAGCTCTTTACTAAACCAACAGATGTTTTAGACAGGCACAGTAACACAGCTTCATAGAGCTAAACAAAAGTAACACACCTTACAGTAATATTCTACAACAAATGTGCCATCTGGCCATCCCCTGATGTTCAGCTGGTCTGAAGGGACTTTAGAGTCTGGATAGCCTGTCAAGTCTGAGGTCTGGAATCCAGCTCCTGTTTACTGAAAGGAGGATGGACACCTCTGTATAAGCCATGAGGCAGATTGCAGTCGAGTAGCTTGGGTCTAGGCCTTGGTTGGGATTTTATTGCTGTAATAAAACACCATGACCAAAAGCAACTTGGGGAGGAAAGGGTTGATGTCATCGTACAGCTTGTACATCATCCTGGGAAGTCAGGCCAGAACTGATGCAGAGGTCATGGAGGAACATAGCTTACTGTCTTATTCCTCATGACTTGCTCAGCCTACTTTTGTATAACACACAGGACTACCTGCCCAGAGGTGGCACTGCCCACAGTGGGCTGGGTCTTCCCACATCAATCATTAGTCAAGAAAATGCACTACAAGTTTGTCCACAGACCAATCTGGTGAGGACATTTTCTCAATTGAGGTTCCCTTTTCCAAAAATGATTCTAGCCTGTGTCAAGTTGGCATAAAACTAGCCATCACAGAACACTTCTGACCTAAGTGAGGTGGCTTGGGCTTTTTTAATTCCTGAATTAGACTCTGATATGAGAGTGCATTTGGCTGTAAGTAGACTGTCTCTGATGGTGTCTCAGGGGGAGGTGATGTGGAGAAACCTGAGTGTGGTACTCCTAGGGCTGCCAGCCAAGCTCTGATATCCTGTGACCTGGCTTCCCATTCTGCACTTGACCCTGGAGTTCCATGCTTCTACTACAGATCTTAGCATGACTTTTGTAGCTCTCTGGTTGGAGGCTAGACATAGCACATTTCTTTGCTCAGAAAGAGGGACTTTTGCAGAAATCCTCTCCCTTGGCTTTCGTGTTCTTTCTCTGTGACCACAGCTGGTAGAAGCAGAGTATTCTCAGAACCTGAGCACTTTGCTGTTCAAAACTGAATCAGTGTACCTAGCCTGTTTTGCTGTGGTGTCAGAGCTGTGTCAGGGATGTCCTGGTCAGCTCCAGGTACCTGGTTTGGCTTGTAGCTTGGGAGGCTCTATCCTTCTGCTTCAGCTCTCCAACACATGCACCATGCCTAAAGACACCTTCCCAGCCAGCTGTCAGATTGCTCCTGCACCTACCCTTCCCACCTGATCGTGCACTGGACTTCTGAGTACTAGTGTTGCTGGGTGTGTGGTTTTAGCAAGGACATATTTGTGCTTGCTTTGGCCGTTTGAGAACAATGCTGCAGTTCTCTGAGCCCTGTGTTTATATCTGGGAGTCTTTTCCCTGGGGAAATGATCAGAAACTGGTCTGTTGTGCTGTGTCGTGCCGTGCCGTGCCATGCTATGCTAGAGACTTCTATAGCAGTCTGGTGTCCTTAGGTTGGTATACTTGGAATCTCCACTGCTGTGACTCATGTCGTTGTTGGCAGGCATAGGTTGTATGTACATTCATCTCATTAAAAATGTTTCTTGTCTTTCAAAATTCCTGCTTCTGAAAATGGTCTGGCAGATATTCTAGGCCTGTAGCCAAAATGGATGCCCCAGCGGTGCTGAGAAACATTAGGTGACTGTCCAGACTGCTAGTTGTCTCTGTCAGTTCTTGCAAATTTTCAGAAGTTGCTTGCTTGCACTTCTTGTTTACTCAGGTAATATTATTTTCCTTCTCAGGTCCTTGATGGGGTTGAAGACTAGATAGTTATAATCCTCTTGTATCTAACTAAGAACATTTTAGGTACTAGAGTTAGAATCTTCAGGATAGGACACTATTGGAGTAATCTCTGTAGTTTGCCATTTACCTATGGTCTGGACATTTCTGGACATTTAATATATGTTTTTTGTTTGATGTTGTTCTTGTTGGTTGTATTTCTATTTTTGTTTATGTTATTACCTTTCCCCTCTCCTGGACAATACTTGATAATCAGTCCTATTGTATATAGTTTTGTATTAGGTTAGAACTTCCTTATTCAGACAAAAAGGGGAGATTTAGTGGGTACCTGTTCCATTTATGACCTTAAGGTACCAGTCCCTGTGGTGTGGCCTCAGGGCTAGCTTAAGACCTGAGGGGCACATACAACTCACTCTCTTCTCTCCCTCGTGGGCTTGGACAGTGCAGTGTGGATTGACTCAGGCAGCAGGAGCAGCGTGGGACTGGCCATCAGCCTTTCAGGACTCTGCAGTGATTTTGCTTTATCTGTTTAATGAGTTGTTCTTCCCAATTTATATCCTAATAAACTCCCTAATACTCCTTGAAAAAGGTTTCCTACTTGTCTTAGGGTTTCTGTTGCTGTGAAGAGACACCGTGACCACAACAACTCTTATAAAGGAAAACATTTAATTGGGCTGGCTTACAGTTTCAGAAGTGTAGTCCATTATCATCATGGCGTGAAGCATGGTGGCATGTAGGCAGACTTGGTGCTGGAGAAGGAGCTGAGAGTTCTACATCTTGATCTGCAGGCAACAGGAAGTGAATTCTCACAGTGGACATGGCTTGAGCATATATGAGACCTCAAAGCCCGCCTCCACAGTGACACACTTCCTCCAACAAGGGCACACCTCCTAATAGTGCCAGTCCCTATAGGCCAAGCATTCAAACACATGAGTCTATGAGGGCCATACCCATTCAAACTATCACATTCCAATCCCTGGCCCCCATAGGCTTGTAGCAATATCATAATGCAAAATGCATTTAGTCCAACTTCAAAACTCCTCATAGTCTGTAACAGTCTCAAATGTGTTTAAAGTCCAAAGTCTCTTCTGAGACTCATGTAATCTCTTAACTGTAGTCCTTTGTAAAATCAAAATCAAAAACAGATCACATATTTCCAACATATGATGGCCTAGGATTTACATTACTGTTCCAAAATGGAGGAAAGGGAGGATAGTACAGAAATGCTGGACCAAAGAAAGACCGAAAACCAGCTGGGCATACTCCAAACTCTGCATCTCTATGTCTGATGTCAAAGCATTCTTCTGATCTCCAACTCCTTTCAACTTTGTTGACTACAACATGCTTCTTTCTCTTGGGCTAGATCCACTCCCTGTTAGCAGCTCTCCTTGGCAAGTATCCCATGATTCTGGCATCTCCAACATTTTGAGGTCTCCAAGGTATTCCAGGCTTCACTTTCACAGCTTCACACAATGGCCTCTCTGGGCCTCCATGTGGGGAAACCCCTGCCACATGCCTGGCCTCAGCAGCTTTCCTTAGTTTTGGAGGGAGATTCCATAAACCCTTTCTTCTATTCTTGACTTTAAAGCTTGCCAAGTTCTGCTGCTTCCTAGGGCTGGAACATGGTCTCCTTGTTCAGTTACATCTTCATCAGCTTTCTTTTTTCAATGGTTTCCTTCACTGCCTAAACTTGGCTGTTCTGCAACTTGCTCTGTAGACCAGGCTGGACTGAAACTCATAGATCTGCATGCCTCTGTCTCCTGAGTACTGGAGTTAAAGGTATGTACCACTATGCCTGTACCTAAGCTGTTCTTTAATTCCTTTTCACACATTGGAAGCTTAGCTGGGTGTGATCTTGCCCTGAGGTCTCCACTCTCTTTATTCCATTTAACATCAGGTTTTCCTTAAATCTGTTTATTTCCATGAACACGGGATTTAACTCCATTCCACTTTCTGGTGCTCCTTTTCTCCTCAAATTGTACATTTTGTATTTTTCCTTGCTCAGCTTGTTCCTTTTCATTATAGATCTTCATAAGAGTGAATGCTAATAACTGTACAGTGGAGTCATTACTAGGCTGTTTTGAGATTTTTCTCTGCCAATGGAATTAATCCAAAACTCTTCATTTAGCCTCAAGCAGACTTTTTGGACAATGGCAAAAGGCAGCCATATTCTTCACTAAAATATCACAAGATGGGTCTCTAGGCCATTTACTAAAATTCTGATCCTCTGAAATCTCTTGAGCCAGGTCCCCACAGTTCAAGTCACCCTCAGCACCACTGTCTTCCATGCTTCTTCTAGTATGGCCCATTAGGCCCTACTTAAATCATTCAACTGTTTTTCTAATCCAAACTCCCAAAGTCCACATACTTCCAAACAAAAACACCATCTGGCCTATCACAGCAATAACCCAGTCCCTGGTTCTAACTTCTGTCTTATTTGGGTTTCTATTGCTGTGAAGAGACACCATGACCATAACAACTCTTATATAGGAAAACATTTAATTTGGCTGGCTTACAGTTTCAGAGGTTTAGTACATTCTCATCATGGTGAGAAGCATGGTGGCATACAGGCAGACTTGGTGCAGGACACGGAGCTGAGAGTTCTACATCTTAATCTGCAGGCAACAGGAAGTCGCATTGGGTGTGGCTTGAGTATATATGAGCCCTCAAAACTCGCTTCCACAATGACATACTTCCTCCAACCAGGCCATACCTATTCCAACAAGGGCACACCCCCTAAATAGTACCATTCCTTATGGGCCAAAGCATTCAACACATGAGTCTATGGGGCCATTCCTGTTCAAACAACCACACTACCTCTTGCCAGCATAAACCCACTGAGTTCTTCTGTAGCAGTAGCCAAATTTCATTTGCCCTGTCATTCTGCAGGGAGAATTATTCCTTAACAGTTGTCTCGCAGCCTGTCATAATCCCTGGAAAATGGCCAGTACTCAGTATTTATGGAGAAATGAATTGGGCACATAGGCAGCTTTGGGTATTTTGGTGCTTTAGAAACCACCTGAAGGTAAAATACACCTGGTGAAAGGTTCTGGGCCTACACCTCACAACCTTTACTTGGCCCATGCTCCAGTGCAGATCTCTGCCCATATGGTTCAAGGCAGGCACACTGCCCAGATCTCTTGAATAGTTGTATGCTGAATAAATGCCCAAAAAAGAAGTGACCCAAAAGGTAGGGTCAGAAGAACAAACTGTAACATTCACCACCATTGCAAACTGCAGTTTGCAAAGCTTACTGATATTTTACCATATCTCCTCTGTGAGCCATCGACCTTGCTTTCTAAGTCATGCTTCTAAGGCCACACAGAGTGGCAGAACAGTTGAAACTAAACTCTCCGTTCCCCACAGCTCCAGTGACAAGAATGACCAGGGAGGTCTCTAGGGAGATTATTACAGCCAGTGCCTCCAAGCTCTCCAGGGTGTCATAAATAAGCCAGCTTCTAGGACTTGGGAAGACCACATAACAGGGATACCTTCTTCATCTGAGCTCTGAGGCTGTACAGTATTCATAGCCAGTGTGAGGGGCAGAATGAACATAAGAGCTTAAGCAAGAACTCCGTGTATCCGTCAGTAGCAACCCCATATGATTCAGGGGTGGCTTGAATATCAATTCTGGAAAATTCTGATGATTGGAGGCCTTCTAAGCCTCAGTATGCCCGTGATACACTATGGCTGAAGCTGCGCTGGTCCCAGGAGGTCTGGCTGTAGATGGGGCAGACTCTACTGCAGGTCACAGCCCCTTTGTGGTTGAAAGATCCTCCCACAGGGGTCACTAAGACCATCAGAAAACATAGATATTTACATTATAATTTGTAACAGTAGCAAAATTACAGTTATGAAGTAGCATGAAAATAATTTTGTGGTTGGGGGTCACCACAACATGAGGAACTCTATTAAAGGGTCTGCATTAGGAAAGTTGACAATCATTGCTCTAAGACAGCTTAGTAAATCCCAGAAGATGTTTCTTTTCATCAGATGTTAAATAGTAAATGTCACTTCTCACTTTTTTCCTGCATAGGACAAGACATTTTAAAGAAAGTATTAAATTCATTCATGAGTGCCGACTCCAGGGTGAGGGCTGTCTTGTGCACTGGTAAGTTTGACTCTTTCTTCATAATGTTGTCATAAGTTTGATTTATAATTGGTGTCTTTTTAACTTAGTTGTTTTTCTAATGCTATAATAAAATACCATGACCAATGCAACTTACAAAATAAAGCATTTATCTGGGGGCTTATGGTTCCAGAAAGTTAAGAGTTCATGACCATCTTGGCAAGGAGCATGGCAGCAGGCAGGTATACTGCTGGAGCAGTAGCTGGAAACTCCTAACTGGATCCACAAGCATGAGGCAGAGAGCTAACTCGAATGGCCTGGGCTTTTGAAACTTCAGAGCCCAGACAGAGTCATTGTCATCCCCAGTGACACCTCCTCCAACAAGGCCATACTTCCTAATCCTTCTCAAACTGTTCCACCAACTGGGGACCAAGAATTTCAATGTATGAGCCTATGAGGGCCTTTCTGTATGCGGTTAATTAGTTCATGTCCTAACAGCACTGTAGATTCTGACTCTCCAATGCATACTCTACTCCTGCCCTGCTCTGTAGTAGTCCTCATTTCCTTGTGCTGAAAGAAAACTGACTGGTTTTGCTTTTGTTTTTACTTTAGGATTTCTAGAGGTTGTTGTCAAGATTAGTAGACACAAAACACTGTCATTACTAGCTTGACCTTTTATTAAAACAGCATCTGTGTGTCAGCTGGTCCTGTTAGACTCACACAAGACCCCAAGGTGGCCATTCCAAAGCCCTGCTTCCTCCTGCCGACTCTGGTAGCAACTGTGGCTGTGGAGATACATTTCTATAACACCAGAATAATTCCTTTCCACTTTGAGGTTGGGGCTTTTGTTGTGTGTGTTTGCCTCTAGTTCTTTAAACTGATCCAAGCAGACTTAGAATTAAATATTTTATTTACAGGGACCCACCTTCAGTCTGCTGTACTTTGTATCATAAATGGAAAGTCAGTGCTCCATATCTATTGGTTCCAAATCCATGATTTCAACCATGACTTGGAAATATCCAGGAAAAGTGTATCTATATGAAACATGCATGTGTTTTTCTTGTCCTTATTTCCTAAACAATATGGGACAACAGCAGCAGCTGTTGAGCTGGCACTTGCATTGTCGTGTGCTCGGTGTCACCTAGAGATGCCTGAAAATGTTTGGGAGGAAATACACAGACAGCACCGAGTACCCTGCCCTTTATGAGACCTTGAACCCCGTGGATTCTGGTGTCCACAGCGAGCCCTGAGACCAGTGACCCATGATCAGAAAGGTCACCTGCACATGCATGCAGACACACACACTGACAAGAAAGGCAAGCCAGCATGCTGAAGTGTAGTGTCTGTACAGTGCTTTGATTCTCACCTGGTGCATTCTGGCTGAGTATTACCATTGGCGTGATAATAATAGCTGGCAACATTTAGAGCCGTGGCTCTGCATAGTTAAAGCGGAGATTGATCATATCCCCTTGTCTTGAATGACGTGTGATATTAATTAACTGAAAGTGTAAGTCTTTTGACTGAGTAGAAGCAGGTCTCCCCCTCCTCCGCAACCCCTGCAGCATAAGCAGTGTGAAGTGGTAACTCTTGGTGCTTACGCTGGTGGTGGCCCTGCCAGAATACAGTAGACAGAGAAGCCATATCCAAAAGCTGTGAGCCAGTAGTCCACGAAAGCGGAAAAGGACATGAGATGTTTCAGTAGCTTTAAGAATGGTGTTTTGCAGATTTACACAGATTTGTGTTTATATATTAAATAATGTGCAGTGTTTTATTTTATTTTATTTTTTGCTATACTGTTTTAGAAAGCAGGTAGCATAACCAATACAAGTGATAATTGTTTCGACCTTCCATTACATTTGGGTTAAAGTCCTTGGAAGTGCAATTGGAGGCAGTTGATAGAGATTCTGAAACCCCAATCCCAGGGACTCTCCAGGCTTCTGTTGAATTCATATCAAGAATTGTAGCCTAAGAGGATATATTTGTTTAAAATTCCCTTGCAGTTCCTAATAAAAAAGCCCTGATGATGAGCTAGTGCTTAAGAGGAGGGTTTATTATTGTTGTTAGACTATTCTAGGCCTGATATTCTAAGAATTCCTGTTGAATATATTTGTGTATATCTGAAATTTTTCAAAAAACAAGAACTTTCTCTAAGCTTCCCTATGTTTGGTCATTGATAGAGCACTCTGAGGAAGCCCAGTCTTGTGTCTTGACTTACATATGCATTTAAAATTCACCCCTTGACAGGTCCAACCAAACAACCGCTGGTGCTTGCAAGCACCCTGGCGATTGCTTTGGAGCATGGAGTGTTCAGTCTGCCCACCATAATGCTCTGCTTGGTTAGATCAAAACAAGTCTAGAAGCCAAGGTTTGGAAAAGGCTTCTGTAGTCCATTTTGAAGATGGGTACCCAGACCTTGAGGATGCTAGCCAAGTGATCTACCATTGAGCTGCATACCCAGCCCTTTCATAAGCTTTGAAAGTCATAGACTTGCCCTTTATATATGGTAGCTAATAAAGCCATGAAGCCTTCAGGTTTTGAGTGGAATTGTTGCATAGGGTTGGAAGCCCTAAGCCACTCACTGTGCTACAGTTACAGTATTGCCAAGGAAATAGAAAATATCCAGGCCTATCCTATAGAAAAACTATAGAACATCGGGCTAAAATGTCTCTAGAATGGTTCCGCTGCAGTAGAGCTGGAGTAGCGCAGAATACTTGGTATAGTAAGCGCTTGCTTGCTTCCATGAGAACCTCAAGGAGAACAGACGTTCTGGAATGAGGTCCTTTGGATGGGTGGAGTGGTGGGTCTGTAGTTCTCAGACTGTCCTTGCAACATGTAGCTGTCTTGGTTCTGCAGCCTGGCTGGGGTCTCCAGGAGTGTGACACTGGTGATTGCATACATCATGACTGTCACCGACTTTGGTTGGGAGGACGCCTTGCACACTGTTCGAGCGGGGAGGTCCTGTGCAAACCCCAACCTGGGCTTCCAAAGGCAGCTGCAGGAATTTGAGAAATATGAAGTGCACCAGGTGAGTGGTCTTTCGGGAATTTTTCAAATGTAGACAGCCACCTCGGGCCATGCCTTGCACTTTGAGTATTGAGGCGCCTGGAACTGAAAGGCCCACAGAAGTTATCAGGTCCAAGGTTTCCCCCTCCGTCCCTGAGAGTCTTCCTGCGTGTTTGTGCTCCTGTGCAGCAGCTTTGCCGCTGTGCGGTGCCTGGCTCTCCATACCAGCGGGTTGCTCTCCCTCTGGGTGTAGTGACCATTTCCTGGTTTGGCCTACTTTCTTCTTATTTTTCTTTCTCACTTTGACTTCATCTCAGCCTTTAAGCTATTAAAGTTATGATCAACCAGGTGAGAGTGGAAGCGGGTAGTTCCCATACTAATTATGGGAACTCGAGTATTAGGTTGTTGGCTGGAGTAAACGGGGTCACCTTTCTAAGATGGTTCTGGACTGCAAACCTTAACTCTTCCTATTTTCTCCCTGGACTCTTTTCATCAGTCCTGGCTGTCACAGGCAGGTGGCACAAGAACACATTTTTCTTGCATCCATTTTAGATTCCTTAGCAGCAGACACTAACTGCTCCAAGTCTGCTAAGTAGATGGATAATTCAGCAGGTTTTCAAGTGTTGAACCCAGATCATTGAAGGAACAGCTGTTTCTCTTGCCTGCCATTGGCTGTCAACCGCAAAGCTGTGATTGCCTGATGCCCTTGATTTCCATGCTTCCATGTGAAAACTTCACCATTGCTTAAGAAGTGAAAGTCACTGTGAATTCATGTGTGGGTGTGTGTGACATTGGAGATTTGTTTCCAACTTTTCCAGTATCGGCAGTGGCTGAAAGAAGAATATGGAGAAAACCCTTTGCGGGATGCAGAAGAAGCCAAAAGTATTCTGGGTAAATATAAAGAGCAAGGGCGCATGGAGCCCCGGCCTAGCACCAGGCGGTGGAGCAGCTTTTCAGCCCTGTCTCCTCTGACCTACAATAACTACACGACAGAGACCTAACAGAGAGACCTGGTGTTTTCCTTCCTGCTGCGGGTCTTCTGGGTTGCCTACAGGCTGGTGTGCCTGGTGTGCTGGCTACTGCCTCTGAGGACTACAAAAGGAGATCACAGCGAGGTGGACCACTCAGGGCTCCTTCCCCAGCAACCCTTCCCTGCCCTGCTCAAGGCCTTTTCACTCTGCCCATCTTCACCCAATCTTGGCCTCACCTGAGCTTGCTGTGCCTGGGATGCCGCTGGGCTGCAGTGTATTAATTATATGCGTGCAAGAGTGTGTATGTGCATGCATGTGTGCAAGAGTGTGCCTATGTGCCTACAAATGTATGCATTGTGAAAGAGTATACATGTAAGTGTGTCTCGGCATGTGAGAACTAAATGTTTGTGGTGCTGAAAGTTATAAATCCCCTGCTGACAGAATTGGGATGGCCACATTTTTGTTCAACTCCACATGGAAGTCATTTGAACTTAACTTTGAAAAGCTACTCACCAAGTAACAGCCTATATCTGTGATCAGTGAGAACTCAGTGTATGAGCAGCTGGAAGCAGTGGTGTTTCAGAACCTGAGATGATGCAGAGGAGGAAGGGACAGGACCCTCCAGAGGAAGGGTGACATAATCCCTACCAAAAATTATGTATGTAGGGACAGGGGAGGGGACTTGTGAGAATTGCCTTGGGCTTGCTAGGTATATCAGACCCTAGCCTCTGCTGCCTCAAGATATACTCCACTTGCCAGCCAGTCATATCCCTGAGTTCCTCCCCTTGGTGCCTGCTCTGTGTGGGACCAGCATCATTTGAGTTCCATGGGGACAAGGAGGACCTGAGCCACAGTAGCCCTCCACCAGAGCTCTAGCCTGCTTCCTGTTTGCTTTTACACACTCCAGCCTCTGGATGGCCTCATGTTGCAGGGACTAAATCTCAGGTTTGTATGTACCTGCAGGAATTGGAAAGAAAGAACAGTTATTAAACACCATAGCAGTTTGTGTTTAAAAATGCCTGAGAATTTACTGAGCTCATTGGTGTAGGCTGTGGACTTGATCTTTGACCTCAGCTACCTCATTAGATTTATTTCTCTTTCTTATTTAAGGCTAGTGTTTCTTTAGTATCCCTGTCAATTCTGCTTCATAGTTGAAAATGTTAATCATGTGGCTTTTGATTTTGAAACCAAAGAGAAAGACATTTATGTCATTAAGCTATTTAAAATCTTCGGTTTGGGCTTCCATGAGGTTTTCCAGTGGGTCAAACCCCAGATTCTGGCCATGAGAACTCCTCAGCTTGAAGTTTGTGGCAGCAGGCACTTTCCAGTCCTTTATGCCAACTCACATTTCTTAAGCCATATGAATGAAAAATACACTCAACCTCTCCCTAAAAACATGCTGCAACCAGGTTTTTCTGAATTCCATCACAAAAAGAGCCCCTGAACAAGAAGGGCAATCTTCCTGTGTGTGTAGAGCATGTCAAATTTGAGCCCTTTGGGGCCCAGGGAAAGTGAGGTTGCCAATTCTCCACGTATGGAGGCCCTGTGTGTGTAGTGAGAAAGGTGTCCGTGAACTCACATCTTCAGCTGTAATAGCCTGCCTTTAAAAAGGAGCATAACTGTGCTGGCTAGAAAACCAGGCAGGAGGCTGCTAGCGTGCCACAGAGCAGAGTGAGGTCCTGGCACTTGAGAGAGAAAGAGGAAAACAAAGCAGTAGGGCAGTGAAGGAAGCCTGAATGTGTGTGCACACGTGGGAACAGCTCCTTAGATTCCCTAGGTTCTCAACTGTCTTAACTTTGGTTGCCAGTAATGTTCTTTCTCCACAGCCGCCCCGGGAATTCTGAAGTACTGGGCCTTTCTCAGAAGACTGTAATGTACCTGAAGTTTCTGAAATAATGCAAAGTTCAGTCTGGTGCTGCCAAAAAGAAAAGTGACATAGTGTTTATTTTTAAGTGTCCAGTAGTAATTTGTAAACTTGTTTGTTTTCTTTTTAATTTGAATGCATGTATAATCATGTTGGAATACATTAAGAACTATGGAGATTCTGTAGCAAGAGGAAATATCTTTGCCTTAACTCCACTGCTGTGGTTGTTCCTTCGACCCAACGGATGCTTGTAGAATAATCTCAAGAGCTCACACTGCTTGTTCTGTTTTGTAATAGTAACTACTTGTCATGAACACTACCCAGGGAGGAAAGCTGGCACCTAGAAAGTGTGTAGTGCGAACTCTACCCTCCTGTTAAGTTCTCCAGCCCAAAATACATCTCTCAGTGTGCGTTTTACCCATGGTTGTTGTTCTCCATGGTAGAATTACCAAAAGCTACTCACTTTCATTAATAAAGAGCAAGTCAACCAAGTCTAACATCATGTGCAGTGTATTCTTATATGATATGTGAAGGTCATGTCTGTTTCTCTGTGGAGGATTACAGTGCACCTGGTCTTGGCCCAGAAGACATATTTCCCTCCAGAAGGTAGATAGCCCATGTTAAGAAGGGCACATGGTGGCGCATGCCTTTAATCCCACCATTCAGGAGGCAGGGCCAGGCAGATCTCTGTGAGTTCGAGGTCAGCCTGGTCTACAGAGCGAGATCTAGGACAGGCACAAAACTGCACAGAGAAACTCTGTCTCAAAAAAAAAAAAAAAAAAAAAAATCCAAAAGGGGGGGGCACATAACACACTGATGACTAAAAGATAAATATGTCTTAGGGTTGTTGGGGCTGGAGGTGTAGCTCAGAGTAAAGCCCTTACTTTCTGTCATTTATCTCCAGCACCGAAAAGAAAACCTCATCATTTGTGAGTGTAAAGAAATTCAGACACAGAAGTGAAACTCCCTGCAGAATGAAGATTGAGTTTTGGTCCTCTGGGCTTAGTGCATGTACCACAGGGATACACTGTCCAGGCAGTCCACAAACTCATTCCAAATTCATTTTCACTTCTTAATATGAAGGAACTCAAAACTCGCTTACAGAGAAATTTAAGGCCAGCCACTAAGTTCTCCATGTCTAAATCTTGTGAGGGTTAGCTTAGAGGAAAGGCAGGTGATATGGAGAGCCTTGGACCTGTCTCCCAAACCAGGTGTAAGACTAGGGGAACCTGAGGCAGCAGAAGCCAGGCCCCATCACCATCTCAGAAGAACTGTTGTGCCTACATAGGGTAAGAAAGTACCGCAGGAAAACAGATTCTTTGGCCACAAACCCAGTCCACCTGAGCCAATACCACTTGTAGCCTGATGTCCCTTCCTGCCTGTTTCTCACCATGTAACCACATCTGATGCTCATACCCACCACTCCTACACTTTCTAAACTCAGAAAAGGAAACATTTCACTCGCTGAAGGCTCAAACCTGAAGCCTGCACCCACCCTCATGGTAAGTTCCTGGGTAGCAGTTATCTTTTGTCTGTAAGCTCCCTGTTTAGGATGGCATTGATGTGGATAGGCCCAAGCACCTTCTCTTCATGACCAAACCAAGTACTTGTAGGTAGTACAAGATAGTGAAGATGAGACCTGGGATCTGCACATAGACTGGGGACTTTGGCTTGTAAGATTAGGTGGCTCATGGTCCAGTGCAGTTCTCGGGCTAGTTTTCTGCAAACACAGATCTATTGTAGCCTGTAACTTAGCATCACTATCTACAAGGGGAAACATGTAGCTGAAGTTTTCTCTGGTCCTGCCCACCCCCACAGACCCCACAGCTGCTTATAAAATAATCACTCAGAAGCTTATATTAATTAAAACTGCTCGGCCATTAGCTCAGTCTCCCCACTGACTAGCTCTTACATTTAAACTCAGCCCATTTCTGTTAATCTATATGTTACCACATGTTCCATGGCTTTACCTGTGTGCCATTACATGTTGCTCCCTGGACGGTGGGCTGGCATCTCCTGACTCAGCCTTTCTCTTCCCAGAATTCTCCTTGTCTGCTTATCCTACCTATAACTCCTGCCTTGCTACTGGCCAATCAGCGTTTTATTAAACCAGTGTACAAAAGCATTATTCCACAGCATTTCCCCTTTTCTGTTTAATTAAAAAGGAAAGTTTTAACTTTAACATAATAAAATTATATATAACAAAACAGTTATCAAGCAAGAATTAGTTACAATATCTAGTCTATATTTGGCAAATTCAAAGTAAATATCCTATATTTTTTTTCTTTTTTTTCTTTTTTTTTTTTTTTTTTTTTTTTTGGCTTTTCGAGACAGGGTTTCTCTGTGTAGCTTTGCACCTTTTCCTGGAACTCACTTGGTAGCCCAGGCTGGCCTCGAACTCACAGAGATCCGCCTCCCTCTGCCTCCCGAGTGCTGGGATTAAAGGCGTGTGCCACCAATGCCCGGCAATATCCTATATTTGTGAGTCTAAGGTTTTATATCTAACTTATCTTTTATCATAACCAAGGAAAATTATAACTATCTAGTCTTTAACCACGTCAAAAACCCCAGAAGGATATACTATTACCTAAGTAAACAGGAAGAGCATTGTAAGCAACTTCCAAAAATCTAGAATGACAGAGACAGCTACCTGCCTAGACAATCATCCAAAGTTCCTCTGCAGCATTGGGGCATCCATCTTCAGCCTATAAGCCTAGTCTCTCAGTCACTTTTCTCTGTGTCCTGTAGAATGTCTGGCAGTTTCTTATGCAAAGCAGGAACCTGAAGGACAATTTTACCTTGCACAGTTCAGTGGTCACCTTCCTATGGGTCCTGCATGTCCAGTCAATGCAACATTTTGTTAAGCAGTCCAGCCAAGAACAGTTTCTTGCCCAAATGGCTATTTTTGCCAATAAGAAGATAAACTCCATATGGAGTGTCTTCAACACCCGTCTCTCTCTGAAGTAAATCGGTGCTGCCAGGAGCAGACGTGTCTCACTGTCCAGAAAGTCTTCTAAAATATTTTAAATGACATATTCTGTAGGTCTTTGAAGTGTTTGAAGATTACCTACCTAACTGAATTATATCTATGTATACCTAGAAAATTTAGCATGACTATAAGTTTGACTATCATAGACAACTAATTATTAATCTATATTTCTTAATTATCTATTACAATTTTAAATGAATTGTATAAACATATCTTAAACAAGAGTAAAAATATACAGTATAACAAAATTAACTTTAAATTTGTATCAATAAACTAAAATCCATAGCAATGTAAGACATTTTAAACAAGTTGTTACTCTTTTAAAAGTAGGTTCAACAATCTACCTTTTTACCCTATCATATTTATAATATCCTATATTTCCATATCATATCCCCCTTTCTTCCTTTAGAAAGATATTGACTATGACCAATAACATTTTGTAACTAACAACCTAAACAAAGACAAACATCCATAATCCATTTTTTGGGAATGTGGGTATAGTGTTCTAGGCTGCTTCCTGCTGATAAAGGGCACTGTATTCTTATGAGGATCCTGAGAAAATTAAGAATTATTGTCAAGCCCTGACTGAAATAGTCTGTGAGGCTGCATTGTTTGAGCCAGTTGCCTTGAAACCGTTCTAGATGTTGGATCATATGGGTCATGTTGTCATTGGAGACCTTTCAGGGGGTCTTGGCTGGTCAAATCTGATCCATCTTAACCTGGAACAAATCCATAGCCTCTTGCTTTCTGTAGAAACAAAAGCAGAGCCTCCTTTCCAAAGCAGAATATCCTTAGATTCAAAATTTCAAGTCCAAATACCTTTAAAATATACATATTGGTTTAACTGAGCAGCCTTTACAATCAAATGCCTTTCTGCAGTAAAAAAAATCCCAAAGAGAAGATAATCCAGACTCTCTGTGTGATTTCCATCTTTATGTGGCTTATTTTTAATTACTTTTACTGTTCCTTTAAAGACTTTATTATTTAAAACTTTCTGTTTCTTTCTATAACTATGTTCCTTTTCCTGTCTCTTCCAAGCCTACGTACATTTTTACATGCATCATAAACCATTTAAAGTCTTATTTTATCTGAATCTGCCTTATTGTGAATCCATTGCTTTAAACTGCAGTGGCTAGCACTGAAGCAGAAGCCTTGGCTGCTGGCTCCGCCCAACTCAACTTCCCAACATAGCAGAACTAAGTTTACCGCCAGCTCTGGGGGAACGATGTTCACCACTGACTCTGCGAAGCAGCGAGTCCATGCCTCCATCCAACAGCATGTAGCCTAGAAACCTTTCCTCCTCCTCCTCCTCCTCCTCCTCTTCTTTTGTACTAGCAAAAGCTAAATTTCATAAATTTCATATTCATACTTAGAGACACCTCTGTGTACCAAGGTGGGAATCCACCATGCTGCAGGTCACGCTACGAACCTGCCATAGATTAGCTCAAGCCCGCAGTCTGCAGCTGGCCTAAGAGACACACTAGGAAGCTGTTTTTAGCTCTGTTTTAGAATCTTTTTTTTCATTTAAGTTTTCTCGGGTTTTAGGTGGAAACTCTTGCCAGCCACCATGTGTGGGTGCCATTTGTAGCTGAAGTTTTCTTTGGTCCTGCCCAGCCCCACAGACGCTACAGCTGCTTATAAAATTATTACTCAGAAGCTTATATTAATTAAAACTCCTCGGCCGTTAGCTCAGTCTCCCCACTGACTAGCTCTTACATTTAAACTCAGCCCATTTCTGTTAATCTATATGTTACCACATGTTCCATGGCTTTACCTGTGTGCCATTACATGCTGCTCCCTGGACGGTGGGCTGGCGTCTCCTGACTCAGCCTTTCTCTTCCCAGAACAATCCTTGTCTGCTTATCCCGCCTATACTTCCTGCCTTGCTACTGGCCAGTCAACGTTTTATTAAACCAGTGTACAAAAGCATTATTCCACAGCAGAAACAGAATTCACCTCATTCCTTGATTGACCTGATGCATCTGTCTTCATCACAGATGGGTCCCAGGACAGTACGCTGGGGTAGTGATGGCCAAGCTGTGTAATCAGACCTTCCCATCAGCACCACTGGCTCCCAAATAATGACATGAAGACTTACTATTAATTATAAAAGCTCAGCCTATAGCTTAAGCTTGTTACTAACTAGCTCTTACAATTTAAATTAACCCATTTTTATCAATCTACTTTTTCGTCTCGTGGCTTTATTACCTTTACTGTGTACTGTCCTTGCTGCTTCCTCTCTGTCTGTCTGGCAACTCCCTCCTTCTTCCCAGCATCCTGTGTGCCTGAAAATCCTGTCTAGCTATTGGCTGTTCAGCTCTTTATTAAGCCAATCAGAACGACACATCTTTATAGCATACAAAAAGATTATTTCACAACAGGGTGGACCCAGTGCAGCTGCCTCTGGTGCCATGCAGAAGTAGAAACACTAATCCCATTTTAGGGGACAGAAGTGTTAAGGGGGAGGGAGCATCTTGAAAATAGAGAGGCCTCATTTGAGACCTGACATCTAAGTCATAGTGTCAGTGTGATGTGAAGAAAGGAGAGCCCAGGCTGGGACTGCACATGTGAGTAAACCTGAAGCTGTGAGAAGTCAGTATTGGGAGTCACAAGCCATCCCCAGTAACCTGAAGGTGTGAGAAGTCAGTATTGGGAACCACAAGCCACCCCCAGTGACTAGAGAGTGACAGAGCAAAGGCAGTGGTGAGAAACTGTAGACCAGGTTGTGAAAGGCCTGGCCTGGCCAGTCCAGCACTGGTATAGGCTCGCATCCCTTACCTGAAATGCCAGGGACTGGAACTGGTTTGGATTTGGGGTGGTTTACTGAGTAGAACATTTTCATGAGCATCATGAGCTATCATAGGGACAGGGCCCTCCATAAACCTAAAATAATTTACTTGAGCACAGAGACATGACATGCAGAGTCTGGAGGTAATTTCTTTATACATTATTGTCAGCACATCTGTATTTTGATGTTGCTTTTTGCTTGAGATATCAAGTACAGGATTTTCCATTTGTGGAAAATACCAGTGCTCAACAAAGTTGGATCTGGGACCATTGGGTTTCACATCTTTTAGGTTAAAAGCAGTCAACCTGTAGTGGCAGCCAGTTGCCCCACTGCCCCCACACTTCTCACTGGCCTTTTCTCACCTTCTGTAGCTTAGTCCTGAGCTGAGAGCATCACAAGGAGCTAAGGGCTGGAGATTCATTCCCTGTACACTGCAGGAACTCATAGAACGGTGCTGAATAAGCAGGTGTGTGATCTGTGTGCTCTCTAGTGTCCACACAACAAAAAAAAAGCTTTTGCCCCACACAAATGAAATGTGAAATAGTCTATTGTTCATGGCTCAAGAACAGGTTCAGGTTGTCCTGAATGACATATTTCACCATGAAATCAGTTACATTAATGATTTTTTATAGTTAAAAAATGAAAGTCAAATTAGTGCAGCTACCAAACCCATTAGCAACACCAGATACGCAGGTTTCAGTGAAGTGGGGAGATCACTGCTGTAGGTCTCAGATGGTATCTGATGATATTCTTAGCTTTGAGTTTGATGGAAGATACTGATCTGCTAAATCATTTAATCCAGATGTTTTGGCCTGATAGAATGATGTCAGATATAGAGGTGGGTGATAAATGGCTACTACGGGGACTAAAGAGAGCCCAAGATGATTTCGGCTCTGGGTCTACAGCATTCCATCTATCTGCCATCCATCACTCAGTCTAGAGAATTTCATTTCACACTCTGGTGTTCTTGAGAATGGATTGGAGGCCCATGAGGAGGCAGCTGTGATCGCCATCCAGGTGAGAGAAGGTGGCACCCTGAGCCAGGTCATGCTAATGGTGATGAGCACCACCAAGCAAGCAAGTAGACTGGAGTTGAGGGAGACTAGGAGAGACAAGAATTGAGTGACTGTGTGGGAGAAGTGGGGACTTAGTGGCCTGTCTGCTCCCTAGGAGCTTGCTACCACCATTGGTACAAACAGCTTTGCACACTAAATACTCAAGCTTGTCCACCCTCCCAGAACACAGTCCCAGGAACCAGAATCAGTCACCTTCATGTACAAGTCAGTCTCCAAGTTCCTAATTATTGAGAAGGAAGTACTGGCTTTCTAAAGATTGACTTTGTCTCCTGGCCAAGCTATCTCCTGTTGTCAGAACTCCTGGGAGATCAACTTAGTCCTTGGGCCACTGTGATAGTTACTTTTTGTCAGTGTCACACAAGATGACGTCATCTGGGAAGAAAGTCATCTGGGAGAGAAAACTCCTCCACCAGATTATCCCTTAAGTAATTCTCTGGGGCATTTTCCTGATTAATGTGGGAGGGCCCAGCTCACTATGGGTGATGCAAGCCCTGTACACATGGTCCTGGGTGTATAAGAAAGTAAACTAAGCAAGCCATGGAGAGCAAGCCAGTGAGCAAGGAACATTCCTTGGTTGCCTGTGCTTCAGTTTCTGCCTCCTGATACCTACCTCGAGTTCCTGTCCTGACTTCCCAGGATGATGGACAACAAGCTGTAAGATGACATAAACCCTCTCCTCCCCAAGCTGCTTTTGTTTGTGCTGTTTATCACAGCAAATAGGAAACAAATTAGCACAGGCCTGTGCAGTAAGAATGGAGAGTCGGAATGTGAGCTTGAGAGCTGGGGCCCTTGCCCTGATCTGGCTGTATACCCTGGCCAGAGTGCTGTTGCTGTAGCCAATACTGCAGGTTTGGTTGTAGAAGGGAGACCTGCAATTTACTGAAGGCTCCGTTTTCCCTTGCCAGACAAGGCTGCTTGTTCCAGCAAGACATCTCTGATAGGTTGCAGGCAGATTGCCAAGTTCATGCCACACACTCTACCAAAGCTTTCGACAGTCCGTCATTTCTCAGTCCCAACCTGAAACTTTGGCATTTGCACTTTTCCCCGAGGAAAAGCTCCTACTAGTGGCTTTTTACTTTACTGAGCAATGATTCTTTCTCATTTCTGTCTTGGCAGGAAACCTGTTATTTATCCACAGATGAATTCGGTTGATGGGGTTGGGGGCACACATGCACGCTCTCAAGGTATTTGTTTTTATTGGTGCATTTTTGTTTGTTTATTCATTTCAAAGAAATCTTTAACCTCTAGGGGAGTAACATGTGCCATGTTTAGGACATGTCAAGCTCAAATACCTGGACATTCAGGTCCTCAATTGGTTGGTACCTGTCAATAGCCTAGGAAGCATGTGAGCCCATATCCTACAGCCAGAGCTGGTCACCAACTGTCACTTTGCATGCCACCCTCTGAGGGTCATAGAAATAGGGAACACACAGAGAGTCACACCCTTGCCATCCCACATCAGCTGGCTCCTCCCATCCTGAGCCTGAGTTATTAATAATTTTATTAAGAATGTGCTTTCAACACTCTGGTATTTATATACGTACTTAACAAGAAATCACCAAGACTGGAAAGGGTGGTTCCGCTTCCCTTATTGCTAGAGAAAGGGAGAAACAAGAAATGTGCCCTTGACTCCTTACTTGGAAACTTCTTTCCCTTCTTCCATTCAGTGGCATCTCCTGGTTCTCAGATGCATCAGAACACAACCAAGGGCATGGGCAGTGTTATACATGGGCACCATCTCATGCCCTGAGGGCTGGTCACTTTGCTTTTTTGACTCCCTGTCATAGCTCAAGACCTTGAGACTGTTGATGCCAAGTAACAGGGTGAGAGTATTTCAGTGTCACTGTTGCCAGTGACACTGAATCACCAATTGGTGTTGTCTCTTTTTGTAGCTCAGATTCAGGGGGCTGCAGGAAACATCTGACAGTGCTCTGAGTGCTGAGCACTGAGCCCACATCTTTCCATCATGGGAAAGACCTGCCAGCACATGTTCGAACATCTGCAAGTTGAGGTTTATTTTGGCTCCAGGTCTCTATGCAAACTATTGATCATAAGAGTTAGTAGCTCACAGTTAATTTTCCTGAAGCTTTTAGTTCCATATTAGAATCTGGTCACCAAAAGAACTATTTTAGCAGGTGTCTGAAAGTATGGGCAGTTCAATATCCTAATTGTTAGAGGTGTTGGCTGTTGACTTACAGGCTGGGTTGCTGCAAGAGGTGTTTGGAATGGACCGTTCTTGGACATACCCATGTGCAAAAGTCTGTTTTTAAAAATGGTGTCAGGGCCTGGGGAAGGGTCTTACTGGGACAGTTCCTTCAAGAAATAATGCCCTTTGGGCCATTCTGGGGGACCATGCTGACTGGCCCAAAGAACCAAAAAAAAAAAAATGTATAAGGGCCGCTACTTGCTGCTCCGCACACATCTTAATTATAAACTCCATGTGCATGGAACATGTCAGAAACAGGACATCTGACTGTCTCACCTCTCAGAATCCTCTAGCATCGTGTGCCCTGCTCTCAGCCCCAGCTCTTATCCCCAGGAGCTGCTAAGACAGTCTAAACAGGAACCAGACTTTCTGCTGAGATGCTTTCTCCTGAGGAAACCCAGAACACCAGTTGGAAGCCATGTTGGAAAATGGAAAATGAAAATCAGAAAGCTGTATATGTGCTTCAGAGAAATGCTACTTTCTGCTTTGAAAAGGGCGTGTCCTTCATAGCTCCAAGCCCAAAGGGTACACATTTCCCTCAGACCTCGAGTTTAGAAAGAACCCTGTCATGTGCCTGGGCCCCAAGGTTAGGATCCTCCTTGGTCTTGTGTGAAGCCATACTGAGGTGGTGGCAGAGAGAAGACAGAGGTGTGAGGAGAGGAGAGGTCTGCTGAGCTGTGGGTGTTGGTTGTTTGCAGATTCAGCTCTGTCCGACATTGTGGTGTGGGGTGGCCTGAAATGGCCTCTCACAGCTTTCCAGTCACTGCTGTCCTACGCGGAGCCCCCTCCAGTCATCTTCTACCTGCCCAGGAGTGAGAGGCATCGGTCCAGGCGATGATACAGCATAGTGAAAGTGCTTCCCTAGCAGATGGACTGAGGCTCTTGGGGTTGACCAGATAGGCCTGGGGATCACAGGCCAGGCAGGCTTGGCTGAGGCCCAGTTTGATCCAGTTCTCTGGAACACTTGGGGGAGTCCCAGAGGAGTCCACCCATCCATGTGAGGAACTTCTACCATAGCCTGCTGCAACAGAAATTCCCTGAGAGAAGAGAGGGGCTGGATGATGCCCCGTCTACTGGAACAATGATGTGGTCAGAACCAGCTTCCTAAGTAGCATTTGCATTTGTGAATTTTCTCATCCCCAGACACCTTCCCTCTAGAGGGCAGGAAAATCACTGAATAATGGCCAGCTATCATTGAGCATTAAATGTGTACCCTCCGAGCCTTTTCTTTTGAAATATCATCATGGCAGTCTTGTGAGACAGGCCTTAATATTATCCTCACTTAACAAATGAAATTTAGTTCTAGTGTCACAGCCAGAAAACAATGAAGTTGAGACTAGAATGCAAGCAGTGAGACTTGCTGGCTAGAGGTGCCCCCAATCCAGTGGTTCTCAACCTGTGGATCATAGCCCTTTGGGGATCAAACAACCCTTTCACAGGGGTCATATATCAGATGTCCTACACATCAGACATTTACATTACGATTCGTAATAGTAGCAAGATTACAGTTATGAAGTAGCAATGAAATAATTGTATGGGGGCTGGAGAGATGGCTCAGAGGTTAAGAGCACTGACTGCTCTTCCAGAGGTCCTGAGTTCAATTCCCAGCACCCACATGGTGGCTCACAACCATCTGTAATGAGATCTGGTGCCCTCTTCTGACCTGCAGTCATACATGTTGTATACTAAAATAAATAAACCTTTAAAAAAAAAGAAATAATTGTATGGTTGAGGGTCATCACAACAATGAGGAATTATATTAATGGGTTGCAGCATTAGGAAGGTTGAGAACCACTGGTCTAGTCCATTTAAGATGCCAACACTGTCTAGGGGAAGAAGCTGACTCTTGCTAGCAACGTCCAGCTGCAAAGGATGCCTCAAGCTGCGTGCATGCGTGCGTGCGTGCATGTGTGTACATGCGTGTGTGTGTGTGTGTGTGTGTGTGTGTGTGTGTGTGTGTGTGTGTG
>CABHPR010116016.1:1248-38781 GCA_902168415.1 Peromyscus melanophrys | reverse complement strand
CGGCTGTGGGACTGGCGGGTGAGAGAGATTTGTCCTGACTGTGGGCCAGGCAGGAAAACTCTAGCTACAGCTAATAATGGAACTTCCACTCCAATTAAAAATAATGAGTGAAATACTAGGATAGACTCTCATTGAGGAGGACACATGACTGGCCAATAAGCACATGGTAATGTGCTCAGTATCACTAGCATTATTGAAAATGCAAATCTAGATCACAGTGAGATACCACTACATTCCCATTCCAACGACAGTGAAGAGCACTTAGTACTCTTGCAGAAGACCTGAGTTCAATTCCAGTAGCTACACTGGAGTGGGGTTGGGGACTCACCGCCACCTATAACTCCAGCTCCAGGGAATCTGATGCTTCTAGACTCTACTATACCAACATACATATGCACATGTACACACACAGAGATACAAACACATACATTATTAAAATAATAAAATACATCTTAAAATAAAAAGTAAAGGAAGCCACTGTTACTTCCTGTTACTTCTGTAGCAGCTGGGATAATGGTCCCAAAGTAGAATCCTCTGACAGATCAGCCTTGGTTGGCTGGTGGGTCCCAGCTTCAGCACCAGGAATCCAGTCCCCTCCAGTGCCTGCAGGGACAACAGAGAGGCCAAAGGGTGGCTCTCTCTGGGTGTAGATCACAATTAAAGCTACAACATCCAAAATGAATGAAGCCTCCCCAGCTAATGTACTGCTACTAATTTAATCTAATTAGTCTCTGAATGGGAGACTCAGCCTGCCTCAGAGGCAGAATGTGAGTTGAAATTGCTAAGTAATTGCAAACTGGGGGGTTTGCTGCATGAACAGTTGTTCTTATTTTTTTGAATACTTGCTCAACTAGCTCATTGGCTCATTACTATTAAGACCAATGGGACTTTGCCGTGCTGCTTTTTGCAGCACATAAATAAAGCATCTTCAAGACAGTGGTAGAATGAAGGGTCCCTCAAACCAAGTTGGTTTGGGAAAGCTGCTGTGGAATAATCCTTCTTTACACTATATAAATTATACTGTGATTAGTTTAATAAATAAGTTGACTGGCCAATAGCTGGGCAGGACAAGGTTAGAAGGGAAAACCAGATTAAGGACACTGGGAAGGAGAAGTGTGGAGTCAGAGGAGTCGCCAGTGAGACACAGAGAGGAAATAAGAGGTGCAAGATGACAGAGATGTAATGCTGTGTAGCAGAATGTAGATTAGTATAAATGGGTTAATTTAGATTGTAAGAGCTGGGTAGTAATAAGCCTGAGCTATTGGCCAAGCATTTATAATTAATATTGAGTCTTTGTGTTGATTATTTGGGAACTGGTGTGTGGGAAAGAAAAGTCTGCCTACAGAAAGCCATTGATCTTCTTGGCTTCTGAGACTCTTAAAGTACTCTTTAAGCAAATTTCATAAGCAAATAATCAGTGCTCTCTGCTCATTCAAATTACCTGCCTGTTTACCACTGTTCTGTTTAGTTATACCCATTTTAAATTACCTTCAGAATCTCGATTATGAGCCTAGAAGCCATTCTACTGAACCAGCCTTGGTATGGTTAAGCAGTTCTGATGTTGACATGAGCCTGGTGTGTTTGAGCTCTGGAGTGTGCAGTGTGCATTCCAATTCGCTTCTCATCACTGACTGATCTGAATGTGGACTTCTCTGAGCCACAGGCAGAGATTTGGTGAGAAAAGTGTGAGCTTTGCACAAAGACTCTTCTAGCTGCTAGGCTTTGGCCTCATTTGTTCTCCTTGGGTTATAACTGCTACCCTGCAGAATCACTGTGAGGACTGAAAATGATCACTGTATGTAAACATTTCATAAACCATGGATCACTTGCTGATGCTCTTACTTCCCTATCTGTAATGCAAAAGAATTCAACTAGGGGATATGAATAGCCCCTGTATTTGTTTGCTTTAACTAAAGTGGCAAAAAAGCCCTACAGACAGGCTACAGCAACACCAATGTAGTAATTCAGGGTTTTGGAGACCAAGCATGAACTCAAGGGATGGGTCAGGCTTTTCATCCTCTGATGGCTCCAGGAAGAAATATCTGGCTTCCTCCAGCTTCTGGTAGTTCCAGGTGGCTTGTACTTTTATTGTGATGGACACTCTTGTCTATAATTGACTATTTAAGAAATATGTAGAAAATGGGCACAAAGCACTCCTGGGCATGTCTGTAGGGTGTTTCCCTGAGGTGACTGTCATACAGGTCAGCAGACTGAATGGAGAAGACACACTCTAAATGGGCATGACATTATCCAGTAGGCTGGGAGTCCCCTTGGAAGGAACAAAAAACTGTAGAAGAGAGGATCTGGTGCGTGATGTGCTAGACTCCTAAGTGGTCTTTTAATAAATTAATAGAAATACTGTATCTTATTAATTCTTTGAGAATTTCATGAACGCATGCAACATATTTTGATCATATTCACCCACCTATTCTTTCCCCTAAGTCCTCCCCAATCCACCTCTTTCCACAACTTCCTCCCAACTTTGTGTTCTTTTTTTTTAAATTATAATTTGCCAAGTCCAGTTTGGGTTATCTATAGTCTCATAGTTGTTGGGTCATCCACTGACACAGTCAACCTACCAGGGACCACAACCTTAAAGAAAACTTACTCTCCCTTCCCCAAAAGCCATCAAATGTCAGTGGTTTCTCAGCTAGGATATTGACTGGCTTGATCTTATAGAGGCAACCACAGCTGCTGTGAGTTCATGAGTTTGTTGGTCCTGTTAAGTCCAGAAGATACTGTTTTGCTCAGTTCCTACTCAACCTCTGGCCCTTACAATCTTCTCCCCACTTCTTCTTTGATGATGTATAAGCCATGGGAGTTAAAAATGTGACAGAGTGTAGCATGTTTCTTAAAAGTTCTTATTAAGAAAATCAAACCTCAGCCAGGTATTGGGGTGAACACTGGAAGGTCAGAGAGACAGAATAAGCCACAGCTTTCTCACCTCGCTGAATCCTCAGCTGGTCTTGTTTCCTCAGACTGGATGCCCCGAGCCATCATCCAGAATGGGTCTCAGCTGAACTGCTGCTAGAAGCCTGAAAGCTTAACCAGGCCAAAATGCTTCTCCAGGCCAAATGCTTCTCCAGGCCAAATGCCTCTCCAGGGCAAATGCCTCTCCAGGGCAAATGCCTCTCCAGGGCAAATGCCTCTAGTTTCTGGTCCTCACGCTTTATATACCTTTCTGCTTTCTACCACCACTCCCTGGGATTAAAGGTGTGGCTTTCTGGGATTAAAGGTGTGTATCACCGTGCCTGGCCGTTTCCAATGTGGCCTTGAACTCACAGAGATCCAGAGGGATTTCTGTCTCTGGAATGCTAGGATTAAAGGTGTATGCTACCACTGCCTAACCTGTTTCATATTGTGGCTGTCCTGTTCTCTGACCCCAGATAAGTTTATTAGCATACACAATATTTTGGGGAACACAATACCACCACAACAGAGACGTCCTATTTGTGGTTGAGCACTCCACAGACTCTTAGCTCTATATTTTGGCCAGCTGCCACTTTCTGCCTTAACTGCTGCTTAACTGCACAAAGCAACTTTTCTTATGAGGTTCAAGAACTGTACTAATCTACTAGTACAGTAATATGAATTTAGGGGGCAGTTTGACACTATATCCATGTATTAAAGTAAGAGTAGTAGGCTTACTCCTGGGGGGCTATGAGCTCCCAAACCATGGGTTCTTGGCCAGATTTACAGTATCAGGCATGTGTTTTCCTCTGTAGCGTATGGCCCACATACAATTAGCAGTTGGGCGGTTGCCCCCATAACACCTCTGCCACTATTACGTCCATAGACATGTCTTGCCACAGCACTCATTCTTGTAACTCATAGGGTTAATAGCTGGGTAAGGTTGTTATTGATGCTTTTCCCCAGTGACCTTTGTAACACCTTCTTGCTCTATGAAAGCTAACCAGCAAGGAGAAAGCTTTCTAGTTATTACATCTTGATTTCTCTATATCCTGTGAACAAAGTAAGCGGTGTCTTTAGAATTAGGATCTTTTTGGTTTTGTGAGACAGGGTTTCTCTGTGTAGCTTTGGAGCCTGTTCTAGAACTCACCCTGTAGGCCAGACTGGCCTCAATTACACAGAGACCCACCTGCCTCTGCCTCCTGAGTGCTGGGATCAAAGGTATGTGCAACCACCTCCTGTCCCAGAAATAGGATCTTACCATCAAGTTCTGGTGGGCAACCCAGAACAATAGCCACTATAGCTGTAGTTGCCTACACAAGATCAAGCCAGTTAACATTCCAGCTTGGAGTGGGGAGGGACATTCCTGATCAACAACTTGAGAAAAGGCACTGGGCTTTTATTTTGGCAAGCTCTAGAAGTAGCATTACCTCCTATGTAAGGTAAATCCAATAAAACATTTTTATCTATCTATCTATCTATCTATCTATCTATCTATCTATCTATCTACTTACCTATCATCTATCTATCTACCTATCATCTCTCCATATATATGTATATATTTAGGAAACTTATAAAATGGTAGTTCCATTAGGATTCTTTAAATATCCTTAGTGATAGTTATTGTTAGTATCCATCCCCCATCTTCTCCTCTTCCCTACTCTCCCTTTCTCTCTCCACTTAAACCTCCCTCCCTATTATCCCCCCTTTCCCCTTCATATTATCTGTGTTCAACTATTCCTCTCCTTTAAGGCCTTTCTTCCCATTCCCACCAATGACCACTTTCTAGTTTCCTGGATTCCACAGGCACTTCAACTTAAACACACACACACATCTAATGATCTGACAGTATGATTCACATATGAGAATGTGTAGCATTTGCCTTTCTGGATTTGAGTTACCTCAGCTAGTATAATATTTTACATATCCACCCATTTACCTGCAGATTTCATGTCTCTTTATAGTTAAATAAAATTCCATTGTGAATAGGTACCACATTTTCATTATCCACTCATGCAGTGATAGATATCTAGGCTGATTCTATGTCATAGTTGTGAAAAGGGCAGTATGAAATGAACAAACTGTCTCATTATCATCTGTGAACATCAATTCTCAGCTTTGAATTTAGACTTGCATCAGTGACTTTCCAGAGGCCCCTAAGCCTTTGGATGCATCTTGATCTGGGACTTGGAGCTTCTAGGACCCATCAGCCACTGGTTTCCCCTGTTTTCCAACCTACAGGCAGCTGTTGTGGGATGAGTCCACCTCTGATGGTGAAAATCAACCTAGCAAACCCTCTCTTGTAATGCAGTTCTGCTTCTCTAGAGAACCCAGCAGCATACATATCATCCTAATAGTTTGTTATGAGTGTTGTCATTTGTTCTAACCTCAACTAGCTCAAGTTGTATATCATGAAAGCCACGAGCAAATGTTACATTCCCATGTTGTATGAGAATATGTTTCTTCAGAACTCACAACTGAAAAATACATCAAATATTTTGCTACAGTGGGTGGGAGTAGGGGCCATATGTGGGGGAAGAAAACCTTATTGGCGACATGTTTATGCAAACCACACAAAAAATAAACAATTCAGACAGTCCAAGGAGCTATAATAAAGGAAGTCTGGCCTGCAGGGAGTCAGATTTAACTATTAATAAAACTGAGGGAAAGATAGTGTCTACCAAGTTGTTTTCTACAGTCCTTGAGTTAAGTAAGGGCTTTTGGATTTTTCCTTCAACTGGCAGATCTACTATTCTAAAAATAAAACAAAGCAAAATACAATTGAGGGTACAAAGAGGAAGATGTTAGAAACCATGCCGACAACAGACAACAACAGCTCCTTATACTTCCAAGGAAGTTTTCATTGAGATCAGTGGTGTTCTGTAGGCAGTCACTCAAATCCTGCCAGCCTGGGGATGTTTTCAGAGACTGTGCCAATGAGGAAGTGTTAGGACATGGTGTGTCATTGGAAAAGGGCCTAGAGCTGATGGTGCAGGGTCATCAGAGTCATGATCATCAGATTTAATCCAGGATGAAATGATCATCAGGTGATCTTGCCTGTTTTCCTGTGATCTCTTTCATAACATATTATTTTATCTATAGCATGAATCATCAAAGTGACTGACTCCACATTAGCTCTATATTAGCTCTAGGTGTGGACTCCTGGGTGAGGACAACCTTCCCATTGTTCCCTTATGCTGATGGGTGATGGTTGGCCTGGTGGCCTACCTGATAGGGCTTCTCTGTATTTCCTATATACCCTGGACCACTTCTGCTGATGATTGTGTTCCAGCAAGATAGCCTCAGAACATAGATTTATGAGTATGTGGGTGGGAAGAGAACCTTAAACTCTCAGATTTCTCTTCCTGGAAGGTGGTATGTGGACAGCCAGCCTGAACTCTCGGAGGACTATGGAGGGAACAGTCTGGACCTTACAGAGGACACTTTGGCTTTCAGGAACATGCTCTTGGGACTGGTGCTCATTGTCTTTAATTTTACTTCCAAATCTATCCTCCACTCTTCTCCATATGCTCTAGGCCTTGGAAGATGACCTTTAGGATAGCATCAAGTGTTCTCTTGCTCTCAGACTTACAATTGGGGTTGTCCTTTGTATAGCCGTAGAGAAATGGGGAAGTGATGACTGGGCATATTTTTTTTTGGTAGTCTCAGTACTACAGGAGCTAGCCACTTCTCTATGTCTACTTTTCTGCTGCTCACATTAGACCCTTTGACCTTGGCCTCTTTGTGTACAGATTCTGGTGAACTTTAGGCCTAGCAGTAGCAATGACATTGTGCACAGCTGTGCTAGCACTTGGGTATTATAATATCTATCATGTCTATACCTATCTATAGCTTTGTCAAAGGTTTCTTTGTGGAATTCTTCTGAAACCATCTTAAATTCAGTATGCCTGCTTTCCCCATGGAGACTCCAGCTTGTGAATTCCTGAATGTATAAATATTGAAAAATAATGCTATCACATGGGGTGTTCATTAGCCCAATAATGATGACAACTATGTGGTCAATAAGTGGTAGCTTAAGATATATCTTAAAGTGGCACTGGTTCAAGCTTTGATTCAGCACAGTTCAGTCCTTCCAATATGTGCTAAGCCTCCACTGTTTATAAGGCACAGAGCCAGTCATTTTCTAGGTAATAAAGATGCTGTAATGAGTTGAACATAGTCTTTAACACTCACAGCAACAGCTTAATTTCTCTTACTTTTTCCCTTTACACTCAAACATCACTTGACAAATATTTAATAGGGCTTATCAAATTTTGAGTGGCATACTACTAATACCTGGAGATGAAATAGTGAACAAAATATGTTTTGAAGCATAAACAGGCTACTGGGAAGTGGGGAGGCATCAATGATATTTTCTCACACTTATCATAGAATATGCTTTACAAACTGATGGAAGGGCTTCAAATGAACACCCATTTCTATAGGATATAATACTTGTTCTGGACCAGGGTCAGGAACTACTCTGCTGAGAGCAATGCTAGATGAAATGGAAGGAGCAGTAGGAATGAGCCATGCAGAGACTCATGCACCAAGTCCATGTGCAAAGACCATTTGGCAACAACACTGTGGAAGTAGATGGAGCAAAATGGCACAGGCTCTGTAGCCAGGGATGGCATTTGGATCTGAATTTAAAACCAAGACTTAATCTTGATGGTGCACATTTGTAATCCCAGAACTTTGGAGGTTGATACATGAGGTTTGGAAGTTTGAGTCCAGACTGAGTGCCATACTGAGCTCTATCTCAACAAACAAATATACAAACAATAACTTAAAGAAACCTATCGGGGTATTCTAAATAAGGAAGGGTGCTTCATGATGGTTTCAAGGTTTGAAGGTATCACTAGAGGGCAACAAAGAGAATGGGCGGGAGGATAGGTGGTTCATACGCAAAGATTACAGCCTTGGCCATAATCTGGGTGAAAGATGACAGCCTGGGCTGAACTGGTACCAGAGAACATGTAGAGACCTGGAATAATATAAAAGACATTAAGAAAGCAAGATGAACAGGAAAGTTGGGAGTAGATTGAATGTAGAAGATGAAGAATTGAGGTATCTAACAAAGTCCTACATTGTTGGCTGTGGACGAGAGCATCAGGCTAGAAGTGAAGTATTGGGTGGTAGTTTAGTTTGGTGTGCAGTGAGTGGATAAGAGCAAACACAGTTTTTAGTTTGATGTGCCCTTTGAGACATCTAGATTGAACATATCAAGAAGCAATTGGATACAGGGCTCTGTAGCTCTGAGGATAAGACTGAGCTGAAGTTGGGAATAATTAGTAGAAAACACTTTGTCATTGAAGTCCTAAGCTGGCTCTGGCAGGCTGCCTATGGAGAGAGTTTATGAAGAATTCCAGAGGGATACCAGGCAAACTAGAAGCGTAGGTGGTAAAGAGACCAAGAGGATGTTGTAAGTGAAGGGAGTAGTCAACAATGTCTAGATTTCCTGAGAAGTGAAGAGGAGAACTGAAAAATAGCTGCTGGGTTTAGCAACATGGAAGTCCTCAGTGACCTTGGCAGAAGTAATTTCAGTGGTACATGGCAACCAAAGTTAATTTGAAATCATGCTAGGGAATGCAATGAATTTATACCTTTGGATTCTTCAAACACCTTCTCAGTCGACTTGATGATAAATGACAACTGAAGAAGAGGAAAGAGGGCAAGGGAAGGATGCACTGGCCAGCCCTCTTTTCTTGTCTGTTTTAAGATTTTTTTTTATTATTTTAAATTGTGTGTGTGTGTGTGTGTGTGTGTGTGTGTGTGTGTGTGTGTGTGTGTGTAGATGTCGTATGTTCAAATGAGTACAGGTACACGGGAAGGCCAGAAGAGGATATTGGATCCTCTGGAGTTGGAGTTACAGGCAGTTGTGAGTCACCTGATGTGAGCACTGGGCACTAAACTACAGTCCTCTGCAAGAGCAGTATATGTTCTTAGCTGCCGAGCACCTCTTTTCTTTTCTTTTTCTCCTGAAAAGGGTATCATGTAGCCCAGGCTTTCCTCAAACTCATTTTGTAGCTGATGACAACCTGGAATGTCTGATCTTTCTGCCTCTGCCTCCTGTGTGCTGGAATTCCAAGCACACTGCCTGTGTGCAGTGCTGGAGACTGAGCCCACTGCTTCTTGCATATTAGACACTTCACCAACTGAGCTGCACTCCAGCTCTGATTTTTTCTAAGATGTGAGGTATTTAAACCTATTTGACTGTTTATGAAACAGAACTAGCTGAGAACAGGTAGCTGACTATCCAAGGAGGAGGCTGGCTAGACATCATAGCAGATTTCAGGGAGGAAGCAAGCAAACTGTTTCTTTCCCTTTCTTTTTATGTTGAAAAACATAATGAACTTAATAATATAAATTGTATACAGATAGGAGTTATAAATAAAAATTAATTTTCAAATGGATAGCCATTAGTAAGTTCAGATAGAAAGGGGAAATTGTAAAAATCATCATGAATGAAAATGAGTCATTTCTATAAAAATACAAGGCAAGTTTTCATGTGAAGTATGCTTGAAATAATTTTATATAAAGAATTGGCTCAGTTGTTAAAGGCTAGGCTCACAACCAAAAATATAAGCAGACTGTTTCTCAAAGCTCAGAGGCAGGACTGGAGAGATGGCTCAGCAGTGAAGAACATTGGCTGCTCCTTCAGAGGACCTAGCATTGATTCTTAGTGCTCACATGGTGCCTCACAATCATCTGTAACTCCAGTCCCTGTAGCATGAATCTTAAAAGTTCTTATTAATAAAATCCAACCCAGAGCCAGTTATTGGGGTGAACACTGGAAGGTCAGAGAGACAGAATAAGCCACAGCTATCTCACCTCGCCAGATCCTCAGCTGGTCTTGTTTCCTCAGACTGGAGGCCTCTGAGTCCTCATCCAGAATGGGTCTCAGCTGAACTGCTGCTAGAAGCCTGAATGCTTAACCAGGCCAAATGCCTCTCCAGGCCAAATGCTTCTAGTTTCTGGTCCTCACGCTTTATATACCTTTCTGCTTTCTACCACCACTCCCTGGGATTAAAGGTGTGGGTCACCATGCCTGGGTGTATCCTTGAACAAATGGATTTCTGCTTCTGGAATGCTAGGATTAAAGGCATGTGCTACCACTGCCTAACCTCATGTTTAACATTGTGGCTGTTCTGTCTCTGACCCCAGATAAGTTTATTAGCGTGCACAATATTTTGGGGAACACAATACCCCCACAAGTCCCAGGGAATCCATTGCCTTCTCTGGCTTCCCTGGGCACCACAGACATGTGGTGCAAAGACATATATGCAGGCAACATACTCATACACATAAAACATAAATGAAAAAAATAAAACCCAGAGCAGGGGCTAGCAAAAGAGGAAGAGAAGGGGTTGGACAGAGGCAATGGAGTTAGAGAGGAGACAGTTGTCCAAGGATAAAATGAAAAGTGCCCAGCTGAGATTCTTTTTCTTGTGTGTGTGTATGTGTGTGTGTGTGTGTGTGTGTGTGTGTGTGTGTGTGTGTGTGTGTGTAATTGAGGGTATGTGGGGATGGACAGGGTCAACATCTGGTGTCTTCACCATTCCCTGCCTTATTTTTTGAGACAGGATTTCTCACTAAATGTGGATCTCATCAATTCACCTGTCAGATGAGAAAAACTCCTCTCCTTTCCAAGTTGCTTTTGGTCAGTGTTATATAAAGCAACGAGGAAGCAAACCAGGATACCTGCCAAAGACTCAAACTCATCAGAGCCATACATAAATACATAGAATAATGATAATAACAAGGCTGAGATTCCACATGAAGAGACTCCTGAGGTACTTCTGGGTCAAGAAAGCCCAGGCTTCTTTCTTTGGTTGCTGTTCTTTGTTTCTCTTACTTTAAAGAATTAGAAAAAAAATAGTTTCACGGTGGTTATGCTAATTAGAAACAACAACATAGAACTTGAGTAGAACAGAGTAAGTCCTTACACGTCTAAAAGTCTGCTTTGAAAAAGTCCCATTGTCCACTGGGGAAGAGGAAAGGGATGGGGAAAAGTAGTGGATTAGGAGAGACAATGAGGGTGAATGTGATCAAAGGCGTCTGCATGTATGAAAATGCCACAATGAAGCCCATTATGCTGTGTAATTAATATGCACTATATAAAAAAGTTCCATTGTTTGCTGGTCACAAGAGCCTCCAGTGAGACCTGTTTGGGAGAATTGCATCCCCGTCTGAGAACCAGCTGAGATGAACCACAGAACACCTAGCAGGCCCTTCCTTCCTTGGAAACTACACCTTGAGAAAAAGGCAGAAAAGTCCTGGAAACAGCTAGAGTCTGAGGCAGCAGTAGTTCCTGGAAGTGGAGAACTGGACCTCCTGAGACTGGCCAGGGTTTCTCCCAGGACCCGGGAAGGCCAGGACAGAGGAACCTGAACTGTGAGATCCTCAAGGCCAGACAAGCTAAGCATGTGCACCTGAGTCAGCATGTCTGAGTGTCAATATCCACCCCTCTTAGCTGTGTGACCCAGAGAAAGGTACTATATTTCTCTAAACCGCAGGTTCCTCATTTGTGGAAGGGGGGAATAAATTCTGATTACACTTAATCACAAGGTTGGGGTGGGACAGAATGAGAGAATTCATCTGAAAGAGCCTTAGCTGGATGTGTAACAGCACCCGAGAAATATGAGCGATGATTACATAACTCCTCCTTATTTTACAGATGATAAAACTTGACCCAAAGAGTGAACTGGTGTTTGTAAGGTGGTCTGGCTTATAGGAGAGCCAGGCCTGGGTCTGTGTGTTCTTCCTCTGTCCCACTGATGATAAAAAAGTAATATGTTAGTGCCAGAAAGCAAAGCCAAATTCTGGGCTCAAATTCTAACTCTTCCACTGTCTGGTGCTAAATACAAGAGGAAATCTATTTTTAAAAATTTATTAATGTATTTATTTAGTGTGCTAGGGATTGATTCTATGGCCACAAGTATACATGCATGCTAGACAAGCACTCTACCATTGAGCCTTGCTCCCTGTCCCAGGGACACCTGTTTAAACTTTGGATTCCTCCACTGTGTTATGAGTAAATTCAGGTTGTTACAGGGTCTGAGATGAAAGGCCATGAGGCTACACTCACGAGCCTAGCAATGACATTTCCCTGCTACCCCCTTTCTAAATCTTCCTCTTGCCTTCTAAGTCAGGCTCTCAGAACTCTCGTGTGGAAGAAAGCAGCAGGCAAGCCTTCAGCCCTTTAGTGAGGTGTCCATGGGCTAACAAGATGGCTCAGTGTGCAAAGGTTTACCATCAGGCCTGATAATTTGAGTCGATTCCCAGGTACCCCATGGTGGAAGGAGAGAACTGACTTCTAAAGTTGTCTTCTGACCTCCACATACATGTCATAGCACATACATTTGCATACATGTACACACAATAAATAACTTAGAAAACAGGAAGTACTCATGATTTCTCTGTACTGGCCTTTGGTTCAGGGCCTTAGGAGAGTTGACCAAACTCAACAGGTACAGACTCATAGTCCTAGAGAGTACAGTAGAGGCATGTAGAACCTTGAGTGGTATAGTTGGAGTCTGGTAGAGGTATTGAGAAGTAGGGTTCAGGCTGAAATGTGGGGAGGGTCGCAGCTGGGATCAGGGAGAAGCTGAGTTGCTGAAGCAGTCTGGCAATGCCTGTAGCTGTACATATGACTTCATGGGAAAAGAGTGGCTTTGAATGTGAAGAGCAGAGGATGGCCACAAGATACAGACAGCCAGGCCTCTCTGTTGGTGAGGACAATGGGTGCACAGCTACTACCCAGTTCCTCAAGGAGAACAAGAACTTCTTCCACAGCTTTTGGCACTGTTGGGTTAGACAGTGCTGAAACTTGGAAGGCAGAGACTGTCACCCCTCCTGTGTCAGGCCTCCTTCCAGGGCAGCCTACAAAGGATAACAGGTGACCCTGGTGTGTAGCATCTTGACTTGCACTGAAGTCAGCTTAGAAGGGTCATCTCAGCCTCAGGGGTCCCTGTGGTCTTGGTTGAGCTCCTTGTTGCTACTGTACCATGGCTCAGCATCTTCTGTTCCACCCTGCTGTGACCATCAGACTGTTCAATATTGTCTCCAGGGATGAGAGGGTAATTTCTTAGGAAAATGAGTCATTGGAGCACAGGGTGGAGCAGGGGGGTGAAGAAGAGGAATTAGAGAAAAAGAGGATAATGCTGGAGGGCATGCCAAGAGACAGTGGGTCTAGGGCCAGGCAAGAAGCTTCAAGCCCACACAGTATGAAGAATAATTGAGATTGACAAGTAGTTTGATAGCAATCTTTGTACATTGGACAAGGGACTCAAACAAGCTGGATGGAAGGCATGCTGCTGGGTCTCCTAGCTTCAGCTCTGACCTGCTACAGTCTGTTCCCATACCATTTAGAATAAAGCAAGTCATGTTACTTTCTAGCTTAAAATTCTCCAAAGGTTCTTCAGCACTATGAATAGAACCCACAAATGTCTTGCTATGACTCATGAGATCTGTCATAATTTAGTCTTTCTCACCTGTTTTTTCTTTCCTGGTATATGTGTGCCTGTACACAAGAGAGATCAGAGGACAACCTTGGGTGTTATTCCTTGGGCACTGTCTACCTCATTTTGAGAGATGGCCGCTGATAAGCTTGGTGCTAGCTGATTGCACTAGCCTGGCTGGTTAACCAGCCTCACAGATAGGTCCTCACTGGCTCCTCCCCAACATCCTTCAGCTTTTTTGCTCAAATATTACTTTCTCAGTGAACTTTTCCCTGACCGCTCAGTTTCCTCTTTCCAGCATTATATGTTTGACTTTCCTGTTTCATTTCCCCCTATGCCAATGTGGCTTCTGTAGCAAACTGATCCACGGTTTGTTTTTGTTTCTTTTTGTTAAACTCTACACTCAAGGAGGCCCTGGCCACAAAGAGAACAGGTGTTCTGGTACACAGTAGCTGTTCTGTAATTGTTTTGCAAATCAGTCTGTGACTCCCGTGACAGCTAGAACAGGAGCAGTTCAGGATGCTGGCTGTGGAGGTGCCTACAATTGTTTCCCCTGCAGAACACACTCGTTGGAAACTAAGGTTCTCAACAATTCTCCAACTTTAGAAACTTAGAGGAGGCAACAATTAAGGATTCAGACCGGATGAAGGATAGGGGCATCCACTTCTCAGGAGGTGAGTCAGGAAAGACAGGTGACGGGGTGCAGAGAGGTAATCAGAGAGCGGTTGGTAGGCACTGAAACAAGCCAGCTTAGACTCCTCCAGTTGTGCAGGGAAAGTAACTGAATTAGTTACTCAACCCCGCTGGATTTGTTTTGTATTTTAAGGGGGGAAAGTCCATCCAGCCTTACTCTTTTGCAGGTTATTGGGGAGATCGGAGGCAATCACCATGCAGGTAGTCCAGAGGAATGCTGCACAATGCAGGTGGGGCTGTGGGGCAACAGAGGAGGAAGTGGCAATGTCAGCGTGGCATCTAGGGGAGGGTGCATGGAACGGAGGGAGGGGGAGGTTAGGAGGATCTTGGCCCGTGAACAGAACAGTCAATTGGGTGGAGGCAGGGAGCAAGGAGGTGTTTCCTGGGACGGGGGGCGGAGACCTGGCGGGTATAAGCTCCCTGAGGACTCAAGTTCATTGAGCTTCTGCAGACACTGGGCGGCCTTCAGTACTCCCGCTGCGACCATCACCTGTGGACTCTACCTGCCTGCACCTGCGGCCCGCACTTGTATCAGGCCCCAGCAATGGCGGACCAGGCGCCCTTCGACACGGATATCAACACCCTGACTCGCTTCGTCATGGAGGAGGGCAGGAAGGCTCGGGGCACCGGCGAGTTGACCCAGCTGCTGAACTCCCTCTGCACTGCCGTCAAAGCCATCTCGTCTGCGGTGCGCAAGGCGGGCATTGCACAGCTGTGAGTTAGACCTCTGGTGGCTGTGTCTGGTCTATTAGAGCGCCAACGTGTCTGCCTCTTTGGACCCTCTGCTGGTAGCCAGTGTGCCCCTTTGACACCTGAGATTCCTGTTTCTTGCCCTGCTGCACACGACCTTCATTCTCCTTCCTCCTGGTGATGGAGCAGGCACCCTGGGAGGGCTGTCTTACAGGTGCACAACTGCTCTAGCCCTCCTCTGGTCTCAACTCTCCTTGCTGCTCTTCCCAGCCTCGTGGCAAAAGTGGGTGACTTACCAGCTGCCCACCTGCCAGCACTGGTACCTTCCTGCCCATTTCTCTTTTAACCCCTGTTACTCTCTTTGGAATTTTGACCCCAAGTTCAGTTTCTAATCCAATATCATCCTCAACCTAGACTAGTTTCGTTAAGCGTCTGGGAAGAAGCAGATGCCCAGCGAAGTCTGGTGCCACATGGTGCCCTGGGCGCTCCCTCTTTCTGGGGCTAGCTGCAGACTCACCTTGTGAGCAACAAACCCTCTCCCTCTTTGCATTAATGCCATGAGCAGATCTTGCCCAGTTAGTGAAGAACTCAAAGACAGGGCAGAAGTAGTAGATTGCTTTTGATGGAGCCAAAGAATGGATCTCCTTCTGAACCATTTGGGGACCTTGATATGTGGACCCTCCTTCAGGGGCAATTGGGGAGGATTTGAGATTCTGCCTTTCCAATAAGTTTCCTTGCAGTGGGTGATTATTATTATTATCATTTTATTATTCTTTGGCTTTTTGAGACAGGGTCTCACTATATACCTCTCACTATTCTGGAACTTACTATGTGTCGATAGGCTGACTTTGATCCCACAGAGATCTGCCTGCCTCTGCCTCCTGAGTGCTGGGATTAAAGGTGTGTACCACCATACTTGGCATGGTGGGTGATTTTAATGCTCTGATCTATAGTTCATACTGTAGGTAGTAGGAAGTGAAGGAACATGGAATCTCAGAGACACCTTCTTTTTTTTAAAAACTACACAACTCTTTTTTACATTGATCCAGCCTGAGCACATGTTTGGTATCTAACTGGTCCACATACAACTGAATGGAACTTGGGTTTTCAGATTATCTGTATACTTCCTTAATATTTCTCATGCATCTGAACAATGCAGAAATGCTATGTGAGGTTTGTTGCTAACTTGAGCTTATAATCCTTTGAAATGCATTTTTAAATTCTCCTCCAACAGTACGACATGGGTTATTTATTTCTTTATGCATTTATTTCTCAAAACCTCTGTTTCTACTGTGTGACTTGGTTGAGATAATTCTTAAGAACGAAGCACCTGGCCACATTTACTTTCAGATGCCAAGCAGGGCTAGGCCTTGCTAGAGAAAGCTAGGAACTGGTATGTTAGAGGTGAGGACTCCTTCACTATTTTGTTTTTGACCCTAAGGAGTCTTTCAGCAAGCACACACAGGTAAAGTCCCACTTCATATTAAATCTACAGTGCACAGATTTAACTCTCTGAGGACCTGGGAGCTTTGTAAGAGACAGCAGTTGGTGTTTTTTACATTATTTTAAAATGCACCAGTACTTGTCACAATTCCAGAGAGACTTAGAAACCCTAAATCTGCTGTGAGATACCCTACTTTTTAACTAACCTCAGATAATGAGAGTGGGTTTTCGTAGAAGGTGCTAGTTTTGACACAGAAGAGAATGTGTATTAATAGACTAGACAGTCACGACATCAGTTTTGAAAATATTATCACAGATTCCTTAAGGATTTGTACCCATTGACAAAAATACCAAGCCATTCAAAAGAAGGAAAAAGAAGCCTCCCCCCCATGCCAAATCCTCAGGGTACCCACTGCTAACTGTTGTTTATTATTTTCTCAGAGGTTACTTTATGATAAAGTAAATGTCTATATGAACATGCATTTACACATTCCTATGTAGCTAGCAAACAAAATGGGACTGTATTTGCCATGTTTTTCTCCAATATATAATGAACATTCTCTGCCATCAGGGTGTGGCATCCTCCACCTTCTTTTAAACTGCTGCATGGTGTTTCACTGAGCAGACATCTCATGAGTAATGAAACCCTTCTGCAGTTTTGTGGCATTTAAGTCCTCACTACTCTGGTTATTACAGTGGTAGAATAGGTGTTGATGATGGTTACATGAGTAGCTGATGGGAAGAAGTTGAATTCTTGTGGGACAGGGAGCATGCGACTATTCACAGTATGACATGCAGTCAAACTACTAGCAGACAGACATGATCTCGACAGGCCTCCAAATGACCACTAGCAGCCAGATATGATCTTGACAGGCCTCCAAATTATAGTCATTTGGTCTTTGAAGTGTTGAATGAAGAACCTTCAAAGAGCTTTTTAATCCTACCAATTGACCCTAGAACAGCATGCACCCAAAGGGATGGGATGGTTGCAGATCTTGCAAGAACCTCATCTGGACTGGTTTCCAAAGCTCAGCCTGATGTCTTACAGGGAGTCAGAAGAGTTGTAATTACGAATCCTGTTGCTACTCTATCTCAGTCAACCTTAAAGTTGCCACTGTTGCCATTTCCATGGTTCCTAATGATATGATATCTTGAGGCAGCATCTCATATAGCCCAGGTCAGGTTCTGGGGAAGGGAAGGCTAGAGGTGTGGAGTTAGAGGAGAAAGCATGGAAAATGGGTGGAAAAGATGAAGGAGTGACCAGAGCTATAGTAGCAGAGAAGGCAGAAGAACGACCTGGCAAAGGTAAAGTATGGATTAAATCTGAAAGGCAATGAGGGTTGTTCTCAAAGAGCTGGTTCTAGCAAATAAGAGTAGAATCATTCTATCAAACATGAAAGCAATACAAAACTCCAAAATGGAATTCCAAGGAGAACTTGACTTCTAGAGGCTAGGGAGCAGTGAGGGAATGTGGAATTTTGAAGCCTTAGCTTAGGCTATTGCAGAAACATACAGTCATATTCTTAGGGCATCTAAGCCACTGGACTTGACACACTGGCCCTGAGAATGCCACAACTGGGTTTAGAAGAGCAGGGAAATGCAGAACCAAAGAGCCCATTTCAGAGAGAAGGAGCTGGGCTTAGATTCCTGGGCTGACATTTAATTAATGTGATATGGATGGGTGGTGAAGCATGTGTGAGTCTCAGTTTCCCCTCTTATAAGATAGGGACAACTGTTCTTCAACCTTAGAGTGTTGTGTGAAGATGAAGGAGCTTACTAATCACATACTGATATCATGACTGCTTTCCTGAAGACTTTTTTATTTATTCCTTTTGTAAACTGTTTTCTTTGTGCTTTGCCTTCATTCTATTTTGCAGCCACCCACATGCATATCAGCTGGAATATATTCTAGGCTACAACATCTGAAAAAGTGTGTGTGTGTGTGTGTGTGTGTGTGTGTGTGTGTGTGTGTGTGTGTGTGTGTAGGTCAGGGCCAAACCTTTGCTGGTGTTTCTCAAAGGGTGTCTGCCTTGTTTGTTGAGACAAGGTTTCTCATTGTCCTGGAGTTCACTTACTGATTAGGCTAGGCAGGCTGGCCAGTGAGCTCCTGGGATCTGCCTGTCTCTGCCTCCTCAGCACTGAAATTACAATTGTGTGCTACCATGATCTGTTTTTAAAAACCTGGTTCTGGGGATTGAGTTTAGAAACTATGGTTGTATGGCAAACACATAACCAACTGAGCTGTCTCCTTAGCTCTCCAGAAATGTTTCTTTTTTATATATGAGATCTTCCTTATTTGATGGAGGAAAACAATAAAGAAATTCAGCTTTAAGTCTGGATTGTGGAATGGCTAATGTGTGCTTACACTTATCTTCACATTTGCAGAATTTGTGGCACAAAATTACTTAGAACAGTACCAGATTCTCTTTTGTTTCTTGGCTTATCTGCACCACATGACTTGAGTACATTGCAAATCTCATTCCAGGGCAGATTCAGAGCTGGCCTCATACCCTGACATCTGTCTATCTGCAACCTGCATGAACAAAAGCCAGGGTTGGGGTTTGTGACCCTGAAAAGAGCTTGATTGGCACCTCTTCCATGGATTTCTGAACTAACCCTTGGATTTCCCCCCCTGGGTGAATGGTTGCTCATTTACCACAAGATGAATCAATAACAGGGTGGAGGTGGAGTTACCTGGGACTGCACTGATAAGACTTAAATCATAATCTACCTCCCCTGTCCTTGGTTAGATGTTCTGAAAACTAGTATGTCCTCCTGCATGCTACCAAAGGTGCTGCTGCTCACAGCTCTGGTGTAGACCCTGTCAGTCAGGAAGGCAGGGATGTCATATCGGGCTTGCCAATTGTGTGGCAGGCCCTGGTTTCAGTCTTGCTGTTCAAGGCCAAGGCTGCAGCTCAGTGGAAAGTGCTTATCTAGCATGGAGGCAGGAGGATCAGAAGCTTAAGGTTACCTTGGGATACATAGGCTACATGAGAACTCCCCCCTCCAATCCACCCAAATTCCAGCTCTGACAGACCTGGACTGCTCTCAGCTGTGGTCAAAGAAGCTTATTTTTGCAGCAGTTGATGGAGAGATGCATAATTGGGCAAACTCCTCAGAGTAAGAGATGAGTGCTCAGCCCTGAACACAGCATCTATATTAATTCTCCTACTGCCAAGGCTCAGGGAAAATCTTGGAAGAGGAAGCAGAAAGAATGTAAGATCTGGAGGGAGGAGGAGGAGCACTGCAAAGAGCTGTCTTCTAGACATAATATGGCTATAATGAACCCACAGCAGCTGTGGTTCCCTGCACAAGACCTGCACAGGATCAAGCTAGGTAATGTCCCAGAATAGATCTCTGGCCCTGTCCTTCAAGGAGGGGCTATTGGCAATGGATATTTGCTAGAAGAGACTCATTCTGTTTGGAGAATGTGGGACTGTAGACTTCCCATGATACAGTGGATGGCCTCACATCTGTGCATGTGTGAGTACGGCATTAAGTAGACTTAGAGGATAAAAAAGAACCAAAGACATGAAGTCAGAAGGAGCATTTTGGGGGATGTGAGGAGAGCCAGTAGCTGTAGATATGCTCACATTTCATTGTATACATGTATGAGATTCTCAAAAATAAAGAAAAAATTAAAAAGCAAAGCTGCCAAAGGCCTCACTTCTCCTGGGAACATCTTAAGTCTGCCTATAAAACACCAGAGGCTTCATGGCCAAGGAACAGCTCCTGCCACATTGGAAACCATATGCAAACTTTTAATAAAATACCAATACTTAATCCAAATTTCCAAAGATTTAAACATATTGAGAAAATTAACCCACACTTTAAGGAATTCCATGTTCTATTAATGAAAATAGTTTATACTTTTAAATTTTGAGTTTGACAGTAAAAGTAAAAGATGAGATATGCAAAGTACTTCTTAAGGCTGGTTATAGTTCATGGGCTCCAGAAAGAGAATGTTTGTGCCTTTGGAAGCCCAAGTCTTGACTATACACTTTCCTGACTCACTGCTTGAGTTGAAGGGCCAGCTAATTTGAAGGGAATTGAAGTGCCGTAGGACCTCAAAGGCGCTGCTTTTTCCTTCATGCCATTTACTTGTGATGGCAATCCTGTGTTGGCCATCCTCTCAAAAGTTGTCTGCAAAGGTAGTTTAGAACTAGTCTCTCACCCACCCAGCACCAATCATTTGCTTAGTGGATGCCTCTGGAAATGTTAAGAACAGCCTTGACTGTCATTTTAGGGAGTCAGACATGCCAAGGGACATGTCTCTAGACCAGGTATGTCACACTCCCCGTTTCTGGCTAAGTCCATCAGGTTGAGCTTAGCCAGGGAGTTTGGACAGATCGACAGGGACCACATACTTGGTAGGCGGAACATACAGAATTTGAATGTAGGTCTTTGTGCTGCAGACTTCTTGCTAGGACCTCACTTTGCTTCTCAGCACGGGCATGCTAATGTTGAAAGAACTGGGGTAGGGAGGAGTAAGATGATAACACTTCTTGAATGTCTGTCTATACATGGGCATCATTTAGAGCCTTTGACCCTTATCAACTCGTTCTTCACCCTCCCCATACACTGTGAAGCTGATCGTCTGTATTCCCATGTTATTTATAGTTGAAGAATCAGAGGCCAGAGGGGTGAAGTGCCTTGCACAGGGCTGCTAAGTATGTAGCAGAGCTGGGTTAGAATCCTGGTGATCTGGAGTTCCAGCCTGTGGCTTTGATTGTCACCTCTTTTGTTCTTCTGACAAGCTGGTGGGAGGGAAAAACCACTGTCCTTGCTTACACAAGTTTGTGCAGGAGGTACACATTAGTTTTTTTTTTTTAAACATTTTACTTAGTTGTTGTGTGTGTATCTATGTGTGTGTATGCATGCATACTATGGTGTGTATATGGAGGTTGGAAGACAGTTTGCTGGAGTCAGTTCTCTCCTTCCACTATGTGGGTCTTGGGGACTGATGGTCAGACTTGGCAGCAAACACCTTTATTCACTGAGCCATCTCCTCAGCCTACAGGGTACACTTTGATGGAGGGCTATGCTCATGTACAGCGGCTTTGTGGTGGACTAGGGCCCGCTCAGATGGCAGAATTCATCCATTCAAAACATGTTTATTGAGCACTTGCTGCACATTGGTTTTGCTCCTGGAGCTAAGGATATGAGCTGAAGGAAATATTCTTTTGTTTAGGCTCAAGAACTGTAAATTCTCAGTTGTGTAAGGTCAGTTCCTTTAGCAAATACCATTGTTGTGTGATATTTTGTTTGTGTTCTGACAAATAAAGCTTGCCTGGAGATCAGAAGGTGCACTAGCCACTAGTTAACCATAGAGGCCAGGCAGTGGTGGCACACACCTTTAATCCCATCACTTAGGAGGAGGAAGCAGAAAGATCAGGAGTTCAAGGCCACTCTGGGCTATATGAGATTGAACAAGTCTAAAAGACAAACAGAGCCTGTCAGTGGTGGTGGTGCATGCCTTTAATCCCAGCATTAGGGAGATGGTTTAATCTCAGCACCAGGGAGATGGAAACATGAATATAAGGTGGGTAGAGACAGAATCTCGGCCCATTCAGTCTGAGATTTTGTAGAGGTATGAAGTTTCTAGTGGCTGTTGCTCTGCTTCTCTGATATTTCAGCTTTGACCCTAATGTCTGACTCTGGGCTTTTATTTAATAAGACTAATTAAGATTGCTCTTCATACCACCATCATGTACCTTGCACCCCTGAACCCTGCCTATAGCTTCAGACCTCACCAGAAGCGAAGCAGGCTGCTGCATCCCCAGGGAGCCAGGTGATGTGAGAGGCTTCATCCCACCAAGGGCTATTAGTGCTGTCCCCTCCTAGTCACAAATGCCTATCTGGGAAGTCCTTAGGCTGGCCCAGCCAGTCTAGATAGAATGCAGAGATTTCAGAATAGGTAAGTTACTGTGTTGTATTGGTCATTGTTATCCTTTTTAGTCTCAAGAGTCCTAACTCTGAGATATGGGCGAGTCTACTGGGGCTTGAACTCAGAGCCCTCTGCATGCTAGGAAAGCCCTCTAAAACAGAGTACATGCCCAGGCCTTGTTTTAAATATTTGAATGCCAGCTATAGTCCACATATATCTAAACTCAGCTTAAATGGTCTTGACACCTGAGGTTCAAGGTTCTGGGTTCTGGTGTGCAGGCAGCTTGGTTGCAGCTGGATAGGATGTCTAAATTCTGTTACCCACATTAGCGGCCAGTGGTGCTCAGGTCTGGACGGGCACCCCATCTTTTTCTTTCTGCCTACTGCTTCCCAGGGAGTCATCAACCATATTCTTTTTCGTATTCATTGTGCTTTAATGTTTCTCCTTTGAGACCCAATAAAAAAGAGCTGGGGAGCAGCTTGAGATGCTGCTTTTCTTTCCTGAAGTAACTCCCATTAGTATAAGCTTCTCTGGCAGCAGAGCCATGGCCCCATAGAAGCAACTGCTACTGACTTCAGTTCTGCTGGAGGCTATAGAAGGGGCAGAGCCTAGACATATCTGCTTTGCTGAGGTCCTTGCTATCTTCATTTTCTGTGCTCACATGTCTCTCATTGGTATCAGGGCCCAGCTGGCCCCAGGCAAAGCTTCTGTGGTTGGAAAAACTCCATTTTCCACCTTGGTCTGGTCCCAGAGAACCACAAGGGAGCCAGGTGGTGTGAGAGGCTTCATCCCACCAAGGGCTGTTAGTGCTGTCCCGTCCTAGTCACAAATGCTGGTGTGGAAGCTTCCTGCAGAGCAGGGAGGGCTCTGGGACTTCCAAGTCCTCCTGCAGTCTGCCTGCAGCTTTGGTTGAGAGAACATAGATGATTCATTCTCTAAGCCCTGGTTCATTGGGTCAAATGGAAGCCCCAGGGGCCGGTGTGTTGTTGTTTCTGTTGGTGGGCTTCACTGCTCTCCAGTGGTGGAAACCCCTGCCAATCTATCCTTCCAGGCTTTGGGGAAGGATGACCAGCAGCCTGCAGAGACCAATGGTTTCTAGAGGGTTGGGCAAGGGGGTGTGGATCTGGAATTTCATGGAGAAGATAAACTTCATGTGTGTGATGGTTAATTTTCATGGTCAGCCTGACTGGATATAGAATCACAGGGGAAGGGTGAGGTATGTTTCTGCTTGTGTTGGGGAGGACATTTCTGGGCTAACTGAGGTGGGATGTGGGTGGCACCATCCTGTGAGCTAGGGACTGGGTGGTCTGAAAAGAAAGCCAGCCAAGTGCTGGGGCTCCCCTGCTCTCTTCTTCCTCAACTGGAGTGCAAAGCCACCCGCTCCCTCAGTCAGGCTCAGGGTACCAAGCAGCCATGGGGGGAACTCTCTAAAACTGAGTTCTCTTAAGTTGTTTCTTTCAGATACTTGGTTACAGCTACACTTGAGCAGCTGATACAATGTGCTCTTCAGTCCTTCACTTCCCTGAGGGCTTATTTATTTAATGTGTTTGTACATGTGTGCACTTTTGGCATGAGTGTGGAAACATGAAGATAATGTGCAGGTGGTCAGCTCTTTCCTCACGTGGTCAGGGTTGGCAAAAATACCTTTACCTGTTGAGCCATCTTGCTGCCCCCTTGAGAGTGTTTTTAAGGGATTTTTTCCCCTCTGGCAAACCTACAAAAGCCTGAAATTCTGGCTTTTCACTGGCCAGTTGTTCCTCTGAGCCAGCAGCCCTTCTGAGGAGCCCCCAGGAGTGTAGTGAGGGACTGTCACTGACTAGAGCGATGCTGTGTGTAGTAGAGAGAAACAGAGGCCTGGCTGGCTCAGGCACTCAGTTGTGGGTCAAAGGTGTCCAGCTATAATCCATACATTGCTCCTACCACCATGACAGTGTTATTGCCTGGCAACTGGAAATCCACTGTCCTGAGCCCAGTGTCTACCTTCAAGTCACATTGCTGTGTTTCCTTGTGGGGTGCCTTAGTACCTGGGCTTAACAGGGGAAGCCCTAACTTGGTGTCCTAGAGATGTTGTACAGTGAATAATCTTTGAGTTTGGAGGTTTCTGGAAAGGACTGTCCTTCTAGAAGAGGCAGGCCCTCACCGGGGCAAAGAAGGGTTCTAAGGGAAGATGGAGGAGCAGTGTCACTGAGTGGCTGCCACATGAAGATGAATGGGGGTCCTGGAGAAGTTGAGTGAGACTGGTACCTCAGTGCAGGGATAAGGATGGTCTCCATACTGCTCAACCCTGTGGAGTGTTATCTGGCCCACAGGACTCTCATCATGGACAGGCAGCAAACCTCTGTGACCCTTGGCTTCCTGAATGCTGGCTTCTCTGTGACCCCAGGGTCAAGCTCTCTCAAGATCTTGGAGCAAGTGTACACTACAGGCTTGACTTATCGAGTCACCTCTGCGGATAGCACCGAGAACTCTCATAGCCCAGGACAAGATGTATGATGCCAGGCCTCATGTTATTTATGGTTTGGTCAAGTGTTGAAAATGAATGCTCAGAAAAGTCAGCTGAGTGGATCAGGGGCTCTCTTTTATTGCATCTCATGAACTTCCTGGATCCAGGCATTATGGAGAAAGGCCCCACAAGTTTTAAAAAGATACTTCTTTAGATGTTTACACAGCACGAAGCCTCTTACTTCCGGAAATGCAGAAAAGCAGACTATTTCCTCGGAGGTGTTTGTGCCTTGGCTTTGCAGTTATAGCTGACTGGTTCAGGGTTCGTCAGGTATTTTGGGTTTCTTCTCTTTCTTAAAAAATAAAACAACAACAACAAAACAAAATAAAAAAACCAACCAAACACTAAATTCCAAGCAGTTCGAAGACTGGCATTGAGTGCTTTCTTGATCATGCAAATTAATTCCCCACCCTGCTCCCTGACTTCTGTCCCTCTCTGACTATCACACTCACTTGGAAACAGTCATTTTCTTGCTTGTCTTTCCTCACTGCAATATTAAGCTCCCTGAGGCAAGGGGCCTGGTCTGTCCTGTTTAGCACTGCAGCCCAGCTGAGTAGGTCCCCAGGAAGTTATTTGTAGATTTTATGAAGGCTTAGTTTTTTAAGTAAAAGACACTGGGGTACAGGAGTAGGTGGGACTGGGACCCATGGGAAGGAGGTCCATCTTTCCCACAAGTTGTGGTTTGCTGCAGTGTGAATTTCAAGGGATCATGTGCTGGGAACCTAGTCTCCAGTATGCTGGTGGTGTTGAGAAGTGATAGCATCTTTAAGGGGTTGGGGCCAGGGGGAGGTGGCATGCTGCCCCTCCCCCTCCCCCTGGCTTCTTGTCTCATTTGCGATCTGTCCTTCATCCAGGCACTCTAGCTAGCCACGGGCGTCATCCCCCACTGAGGTGATGCAGACAAAAGGGTTGTTGTTGCAGCTGGTGCTGGGTTTGTGCCTTCCGTCTCCCTCATTGAAGCAGCTCAGTATTACTTCAGGTTCTTCATCGTAGTTGTGGCAAACTATGGCACAGTGTCTGTCTGCAGGGCCCCAGCCCTCTGCTTGGGGCTCTTCTTTTCTCGGTCCCCACGTCTCAGGCTCCCCAGAACGGTTCCTATCAATCTGTGTTCCCATTTTCCAGGTTAGAAGGGAGTGACAGTGGCTGATGCTGACAAATAAGCCAACCCGGCCTTTTGCTTGGTGCCCAGACTGTGCTGAGCTCTTTGTGTGGTTTTCTAATGGCAGCCTCGGGTGGAAGATACCATTCCCTCTGTGCACATGCGAGAGGAGAGGGAGGCTCAGAAACTAGGGATTCACAGAGCTGAGGTCTGCACGGGGGACTGTGGTTGGCATCCTGTATGCTTCTGTCCTCACTTGTCAGCACTGCTCTCTTTCTGAATCAATGGTGGCTACAATGATGGCAGCTTCAAGCTAGAGGAAGGAAAACTGTCACCATGGGGCCAGTGAAGGAGAAGCGCCAGGGATGGTGATCCCTACCAAGTGTCAAGACACCCTCTTCCACCAGTGTGGACTTCACAGTTGACTTCAGAGAGAGGCGGTGTAGAAAGAGGCCCAAAGACAGAGACAGACTGCCAGTCTACATGCTGCTTGGTCTCAGTGAGGAAGGAGTGGCAAGGCAGAGAAGAGGTGAAGGGGCAGAGGGCAGGGTGCCATTTTCCAGGCCAGAAGGGGGTGACGACAACAGCGGCTGATGCCGACAAATGAGCCGAACAGACCTTTGCTTGGTCATTTCTAGACTGGGCTGTGCTTTGCCCAGCCATGCAGAAGCAAGTTAGGTTTCAAGGGAGAAGCATGTTTTCAACAGTTGAAGCAAGGGGCTGCAGCTCAGTGGGTCCAGTGCTTGTGTAGCATGCACAAAGCCCTGGGTTGGATCCTCAGCTCCTAAGGTTTGGGTGTGGAGGTGGAGGCAGGTGGAGGATCAGTTCTGTTATATAGAGAGTTCAAGGCCAGCTGGGATACTTGAGATGTCTAAAAGAAAAAAACAAAAAACAGTTGACACACTCAGTCACTGAAGTACTGACAACTAGTTCCCAGGAAATACAATAGACATCTCATGGTACCATTGTGCCCTACCCACTTCCAGCTCTGTGGCTTAACCCTCACATCCTCTCTTCATTATTTGCCTCCTTCCTGTGTCTTTCTTCAATCTGTATCAATGACAACCTGCCTTCCCCTCATTCAAACACAGCCAGGCTGCATTTTGGATGAGCCTCTTGGATTCTGGGAATTCTGCAATGACTGATTGCAGGTAGCTCACAAAGAAAGAAAGAACTCAAGCTTCTCAATTCTTCCTCTCTGGAGGACTGATGCCATGCAGAGGCTGAGGATCATAAGAGCAGACCTGTTGGGAGTTAGAGGGTCACTGCCATCCACTCTGCCTGCCTGTGTGGTTTGAAGTTCATGGGTGTTGGCATTCCATCTTTCTTCTCTGTAAAATGAAGTGTGAAACATTTATTGCTACTTTTCTTTCAGGATGATTTCTGTTACAAGCCAAAGCATCCCCTGGGTTAGCTCACACACCAGGCTCACTCCAACCCAGGCTTTCTTGCTTGTTTTTAACCGATGCACTGAACTTCTACATGTGGGGGTAAACATTAGTTCCTGCACAAAATAAGCAGCATAAAAATCACCCATTATTATGTATAAATCATAGACACAGTAATAAACACACAATGTGAAAACAGAGTAGTGCTCTGTTCATGGGGGAGGGGGAGAGACTGTTTTAAAAGGTTTAATTGGGTCACTACAATGACTGGGAAACATGAATCTGACCAGAGATGCGTGTGATCTTGGGACTGGAACGGGGCCTTTGGAGTGTCCTAGCTCCCTCTGCCAGCCCTTCCAGGCAAGGCCACCCTGGCATGCTGGTTTTCTTTTTCAGATCCACTCATGCTTGCCCTCAGTGAGGTTCTGGTGGCCTTGGCTTATTTTCTGTGTTTTTTTTTCCCTCTAGGTTTGGCATTGCTGGCTCAACCAACGTGACAGGGGACCAAGTGAAGAAGCTGGATGTCCTTTCCAATGACCTGGTTATCAATATGCTGAAGTCGTCCTTTTCTGCCTGTGTTCTTGTGTCTGAAGAAGATAAACATGCCATCATAATAGAGCCTGAGAAGAGGGTGGGTCTGTGTCTGCACCGTTGAAGGCTTGCATGTAGCTATTTCCCTTCTTGGCTGCATGCAAGATTTTATTCACTTCTCCAAGCTAGATTTCTAGGGATTACCCAAGCTCCTTCTGTTCAGTCCTCCTGTCATCCTAAACCTCTGAACTCTGTCCCAGAGGCTCCATTGATCCTGTTCTTCCCATTTCTCCAGGGTGTGTCTCCATTCCCGAGTGGTCACTGCTGTGTTTAGGTATCTTCAAAGCCTGGCTTCTGCTAATTGCCTCTTCGATATGACCAATTCCCAGCCTTTATGATAGACCCACTGCCAAGCTGAATTGGCTCCACATTCCAGTGCCAGCTCAGGCGATGGGATTCCCTGGAGGTCAGATTGCTTTGTGAAGGCAGAGAACAAGAGACAGTCTGTGTGACCCAGCATCTAGCTCCAGCCTGGCATGCTGTAAAGCTCAATGACAAACAACTGAGGGATGTGGAATAACCGCTGGAGAAATGTTCAACATTGCAGAGAGGCTCGGGGATTTCAGACATGACGTGCTATAGGAGAGAGTTTGTTCAGCTCTTATGAGGCAGTGGCAGCTAGTAAAGCAAACCTGAGACTAGGAGCAGTTATACTTACTGTCTTTCCCGGATGAAGGTGAGTTGGGGGCATGGAAGAGTAGCATTGGGAAAGAAAATCAGAAGCTGATTAAACATTCAGCTTGTGCTGACCTTAGGAAGGGGCAGGAGCCAGCTTAGAGTGACGTGCTCTACAGCCCTTGTAGCAGATTGCCACATGCCACAGAAGTCCCCATCTTTTCTTCAGTGTTGGCCAGTTCTCTAGCACCCACCCCTGCAGTGACATGCCATCACAGTGGCTGCAGTCTTATTTTCCAGTCTGCAGTTTCCTGCATCCATGGGAATGAATTAAGAGCAAGCAGTCAAGGAGTCCTCTGAATCTGGGGCAGAACATTAAACATTCCCTCCACCCCCACATCTAAAGAAGCTAATTGGAGATGGAAAATTCCCAGTGATGAGCTGGTAAGCTGGCTCCCCAGGAAAATTTCTCCAATTTGTTGTACTTAAAAAGCTCAAGGGTGTAAATGTTCAAAGGCTGGACTGTACACTTGGAGTCACTGACAGGGCTTACAAGAGCCTGTCCAATGAGCTCGTGAGCTGGAGCTGGCCAGCCCAAGCCTGCCACTGATGTTTTGCTCCCACCACAACACAGGGCCATTTCTCTTAGGAGTCACACCAGGGATATTGTTGAGAAATCTGTGCACTACAATTTCATGTAGCACCCATCAAACTGAGTGACAAACGTCCTACAGACGTAAGTGCCCAGGACATCTTCCCTCCCCTAAGGCAGTATTTCTTTGCCTTACAAGAAAGAGAAACAAATGACTGCTTTTGTTTTTCTTTTTTCCGTTGGCTGCCAGGACACTCCCAACCCAAAATTATGATTCAGTTATACCAGTGGTGTAGGAAGTTGTGATTTAACTATCTGTGTTTTACCACTTACATACTTCCTACTCTAAATGATATTTTCTCTGCCTAACATTTAACTGTCTGTCTGTCCATCCATCTTCTCATATCCTTCGCTGACAGAATACAAACAAATAAGACTTTGTCTCCCACCTTGTCCTTTAGAGTTCATTCAGTGTGTACTTACCTTGTTTGCATTTTGTTTTCTTTGCCCAGGGTAAATACGTTGTCTGTTTTGATCCCCTCGACGGCTCATCCAATATTGACTGCCTTGTGTCAATTGGAACCATTTTTGGCATTTACAGAAAGGTAAAGTGTAGTGTACAAAGCCACTGGATTTGACCAGAAAATGAATGTGGAGCAGAAAGCTGGGGGCTTGAATAGATTCACAGCAAGGTCTCATTGTCCTGCACATTCTGTACATGAAAGATCCACAAAACTGCTAAAATACAGTAATAAAATGCTGGTGGAAGAAGAGACCATTTCACTCTTTCAGCCATATCTCTCTTTTACAAAGAAACTGAGATTTAAAAAATGTCAAGACAGATATAGTGACAGCCTCCCCAAACCAGCCCAACCTGCCTTGTTTTCTTCTTTAAGCCAAAAAGCTTTTTAAAAAAAGTTATTTTCATACAATAAAGAAAACAAAACCAAACAAATCTTTCCCATGAGATGATTCATCTCTCTCTAGTCTAGTCTTCCTCTAGAAATTGGCAGCATCCTTAAAAACACATTTGGTTTCCATAACTAAGGGTGGAATTTTAAAAAGAATGGTTATTTGCCCTTGTGAGAGAAAGGCTTTGTGAATGACCCCACCCATCTGCTTGACTTTCTCTTCCACCACCTCAACTGATGGTGTCCACTGTGTGCTCCTTATGGGGAGACATGGAATGATACAACCTAATGCCTGTGACATTTGTGGCCTCTGAGGGAGGAGAAGAAAGACAATGCTCAGCAAGTGCTGGCTGTGCCCAGTGCTCTGTACTTGGCAATCCCAGGCAGCTGTGAGGGTGTAAGCTGGACTTCCAGGGGAAAAGTGTTCATTGCTCTGACTTTTCAGGAGAAAATGCAATCAGGAAGGGTTAGGGTTGGCCGGGGGAGGAACTTCTGATCCAGAGATTCTTTTGAGTATGTGAACATCGCAGAGAAGTGGTCAAATTCCTCATTTCAAGGGCACAGAAGAGTATAAGGGTGTTGGGTGACATCGTTCAGGGGGTGGCATGAATGCTTGGTGCTAGGCATGGTGAATCTATGGAGGACTCTCCTGGGTGGACAGCTGTTTCTGTGAAGCCTTAGGGCAAGGGAGGAGAGATAGTTAGAGGCCTGTGTCCCATCTTTGTGCCACTGGCTTCCAGGGAAGAAGGTTACTGTTAAGATAACCTTGGCAAGCAATCCAAACTGGCAAAGGGTGTTCATTTTCTTTTGGTGACACATGGACCAAATTTGCCATTTAGGGAAACCAACTAAAAAAAAATTTTTTTTCTTTTTCTCACCAACTGCCCAGCCTCTAGTAGCCCCCATTCCCTCTCAGGTTCTGTGAGGCCAGCTTTAAAGTGTGCCTCTTACTCTGGGTCGTGGGGGAGAAACGTCAGCAGCATCTGGCCTGTCCTCTAATGACTCCAGAGAGATGCCACAAACTATATTTCTGAGAATTTCTTTGATGTGGGAGTAACTGACCACACTGCTCAGTGAGTGTGTGTTTCTATTGACTGACAGAAGCACACAGAATCGATTTTCCCCTGAGACATTCAGCCCCGTAGCCCTGTGCTAATCTGTTTAAATAACGATGGAAGAAGCAGGTGAAGACAGAGGCCTGTAATCAGGTTTCATTAGTGGAGCTGGCGAGAAGGCGTGCTGCTCTTTGGAAGTGATAATGGAGACGTGAGGGACTATTACATTAGGAAGATGTGAAGGGGATGTTGATTGGAAAGAAGGATCCTGATGCAGGAAGCTGGGCTGTGGTAGTGATGCAATCAGAATGCTACTGTTGTGCAAAGGGGGGCAACCTCGGGGAGTTGCTCGCTTTCCTTAGCAGTGGTTCTCAACCTGTGGGTCAAGACCCTTTTGTGGGTTGAGTATTGGATATCCTGCATATCAGATGTTTACATTGGGATTTATAACAGTGGCAAAATTACAGTTATGTAGTAACAGTGAAAGTAATTTTACAGTTGGGCCGTCACCATGACATAAGGAACTGTGTTAAAGGGTCACGGCATTAGGAAGGTTGAGAATCACCACATTAGAGGAATATGCTGCCATGCATCCGGTTGATGGCTGGACTGGAGAAAAGGACCACAAACCAAAATGAAAATATGTTTTGTTTTCTCTTTTGCTTTAGAAATCTACTAATGAGCCTTCTGAGAAGGATGCTCTGCAGTCGGGCCGGGACCTGGTGGCAGCTGGCTATGCACTCTATGGCAGTGCCACCATGTTGGTCCTTGCCATGGATTGTGGTGTCAACTGTTTCATGCTGGACCCGGTGAGACATCTCTTAGGTTGGGTGCTTGGCTGGTAGCTTTGACTTTGTGCATGGTGTGTGTGTGTGTGTGTGTGTGTGTGTGTGTGTGTGTGTGTGTGTGTGTCCCAAGTGTGTGGTGCCCTTGGAGGTCAGAAGAAGATGTTGAATCTCCTGGAGCTGGAGTTGCAGGTGGTTGGGAGCCATTCAACATGGGTGCTGCAAATCTGTCCTGAGTCCTCTGGGAGAGCAGCAGTGCTGAACCATCTCTCCAGCCCCTTTCTTTCTTTGTTTCTTTGTTTCTTTCTTTCTTCCTTTGTTTCTTTGTTTCTTTCTTTCTTTTCTTTCTTTCGTTTTTTGTTTTTGTTTTTGTTTTTTACAAACAACAACAACAAACCACACACACACACAAGGTACAAAGCACAGCATGGTGTCCTCTGTGAGAGGCAGTTCACTCTTGAAAGGACTGTGGGAGTGTGTATGGGGTGTGGCAAATCTGCTGTAAATCAGAACACTGGCTACCTTTGATCCTTAACACAACTGCACTTTCACCTCCCTGGGAGCATGGGCACTTAATAAATAAACTGAGACTGGAGTGGAGGGTGACAGCACAAGTCAAAAGTCTCTGCATGAGGCCCCAGGGGAAAATAAGACAGGTTCAGAGCAAAGTTTAATCTGAGAGAAGGGTACAGCTTCTGAAAGCAGTGATGTTTGCTGAAGTACCATCTTAATCTCCTCATCCTCCTGCCTCAGCCTCTCCAGTATTGGGATTAGAGTTCTGCCCTCTCATGTCTGGCCTCGTAAGCTTTCTTTCTCGTTTTATGGAAATCATTGACACTCTTAAACCCTGGCACCCTTTTACTCCCCCGTCCTTCTCACCACTAGAGACTTTGGCTGCAGTCACTGCACTGGGATGAGGTGTGGTCACAGCCCATGCTTTGTTCATGCCTGGAGGAGCTTGCTGGTCATCTGTCTACCTTTCTCCCTTGTTTCAAAGGCCATTGGAGAATTCATTATGGTGGATAAGGATGTGAAGATCAAGAAGAAAGGTAACATCTACAGCATTAATGAGGGCTACGCCAAGGACTTTGACCCTGCCATCGCGGAGTATGTCCAAAGGAAAAAGTTCCCTCCAGTGAGTGAGTAGGCAGGTGGGACTGGTGTGGTGTTCATCTTTGGGAGGAATGTCCCTGAGAGGAAAAGGGACACTTGGCATTGAGAAAGGCCTGGACTTCATCTGGGACTCTTGCTTTATGAGTAAATCTACTGATGTAAATTATCCTGGAGATGAAAGGAGAGAGAGGTGGAAACCATAGAACCTAGGTGTTGGGGCTGGAGTGCTTGCTTGGTTTTTATCTCCAAGCATAATCTAGACAATAAAGTCAACCAGATGAGCTCCTTTACAACAATAAAGCATTTGTATTTCTGGGGCCCTTGGACCCCAAGCACCTACCACATGAGGTTTGTGCCTTCAGGCTTATGTTCTTGATGAATTTCTGTCTGTTGTATTAGGATGGTTGGTGTCAGGCAGGGGAGATGGCTCAATGGTAAATTGCTTTCTTCACAAGTATAAGGACTAGAGATTGGTCCCTCAGGTCCAGCTTACAGTATGCCTGCTTGTCATACTAGTGTAGGGAGGCAGAGAAGGGATCGCCTGAGCAAGCAGTAAGCTAGGACAGCCAAATCAGAAGCTCTGGGTTCACATGAAAGATTGGGTCTCAATATATAAGGTGGAGAGTGATGGAAGAAGACACCAGACATCAACCTCTAGCTTCCACATACACATACATTCCCACAAACCCATGCACATACAAACGTGTACACAACTGCATGCATACCATCACACACACACACACACACACACACACACACACACACACACACACGATGGACAGTGTCTACTTTAGTATCTCACTACAGAGGTTACTAGTTAGTGAATATGAAGAAGAAAAATGGCTGATTGTCCAGGGAGCTCTATGGGGGTGTTTGATTTTGCCTTACCATTGCTGCCTTTTCCTGAGGATGAAGCCCACATATTAACATCGCAATCATGGTCCTCAAAGCTGGCCCCAGGCTTTCTCGATAGCATGATTTTCTCTCCTTTCCCATACACAATCCCTACACGTATGCATGCTGGCATGCCCTGTGGCAACAGCACTTACCTCTATGCTGTTAAGCCCTTGCTTGTACCAAGTCCTCTCCCACAAAACATATAACTTTGCATATGCCTAGTTCTTTAGTTTGACAAAATCTTTGTCAACCTTCAAGTTAAAATTTTTCATATTGCATGTTCCAACCTCATAGCCAGAACCAGTCACACTCTCCTTGAGACTACTGCTGGAGGGTGGACTGCTGGAGATATTCAGGAGGTCGTGTGCCCACACTTCCCTTCTTCTCTGGAATGGGATTGTCTTACGGTTTGTATTGCTGTGAAGACACACCATGATCATGGCAAATCTTAAAAAGAAAATATTTAATTGAGGGGTTTACTTACAGTTCAGAAGTTCAGTCTATCATGGTGGGGAGCATGCAGGCAGTAACACACTTCCAATAGAAGGTGTGACCCAGATTAAAGGTGTGCCCTCCAGCCTCAAGGTCTGGATTAAAGGCATGTGCCATTCAGCCTCCTCATATAAGACCACATTTCCTCCAACAAGGGCACACTTCCTAATAGTGCCATTCCCTATGAGCTTATGGGGGCCAAATACATTTAAACTACCACAGGGATTTTCATTTCATGTCTTAGCTCAGCTCCAAGTGAGCATTTTGTAAGATACTTGGTAAATGACTGTGGAATGGAATAAGCATCAGGGATACTAAGAGTATACCCTTTATCTTCCATAGCTCTAATTTTTTTGCTGCTCTTAACCTTGTAGGATAATTCAGCTCCCTATGGTGCCCGATATGTGGGGTCCATGGTGGCTGATGTTCACCGAACTCTGGTGTATGGAGGAATCTTTTTATATCCTGCCAACAAGAAAAGCCCCAATGGAAAGGTATGTACATCCCCAAGGAAGTGAGCAAGAAGCAGTGGGTTTTGTTTCCAGCTTGGGGATATGATTTCCTTAGGTAGAAAGGTCATAGAGCTGATGAACTTTCCTGTGGTTGCTAAAATGTCTGTGACAGTCTCTAGATTTGAGGCAAGGCCCAGACTGTATCAACTAAATGTGAAAATGTCTCATGAGGGCCCTTCCAAAGCTATGGCAAAAGAGAATTAATGGAACTCCAACAGGGGACTAAAAGTGCTCAGAGCTTCCAGGGGGTATGGGTTTGACTTGCACAGAATGGGTTTCATTCATAGAGAGAAATGAAATAGTCCTGTCTCATTACCAAGATAGCAAATCAAATATGCATTGCAGAGAGGGGTCTGCTTTGATAGCTCCCAAAAGGCATAAAATAGATGTAGCTAATGAGCTAGGCATTCGCTACTTGGAAAGCGATGTTGTCTGATGAGGGACAAGGCTGTGGGGAAACCCAGAGCTTCCAGGTGGATTTTTCCACTGACTACACTGGCCATGTTTTGGCCAGCTCTCCAGCAAGTCACAGGGCTGGTGTGCCTTCTAATGCTGGCTAGGGGGCATCCTTTGCGTCTTCATGCAAGGCGACAAAATGCTTCCTTTTCAGATATTCTGTCCTCTTCCCCACCTCTTTTGTTTTTTTGTGACAGTCACATGTGAGTCAGGCTGTGTAGCCAAAGGTTACTTTGAACTCCTGATCCTCCTTCATCCATCTTCCTAAGGCTGGGGGTATGAACCACCATGCTGGGCTTTACATAGTGCTGAAGATCAAATTCAGGGCTTGTGTATGCTAGATAGACACTCCTAGAAACTGAGCTACACCCCAGCACCTCTTTTTTATATGAAAGAAGAACTAGGAGGAACAGTGCCCTTAAGATGTCAGGAACTGCGATTGTGCGTCTGATGGGTCTGTTCACAGCTCATGGTGCCTACTTCACTGAACGCGTTTTTCTTTGTTCTGTTAGCACGCCTGCCTTGCTGTAACAGTCCAGAAGTATTCAGCCAACTTGCTTTATTGCACTTTTCTCAAGTGATTCACTTTCTTTTTCTTTGACAGAAATGTGGAGGTGCCTCCCCTTTTTCAAGTTTTCAAGTCTGGCCCTGATTCCCATATGGAAACAGAGTCAGGAAATACTAGCACAGTCTGTCTGCTCTACAGGCCAACTGCATGAAAATGTGCTCAATAAAAAAATTAATATTCACAAGCAAACATCAAGATATATGGCAGACAAAATCCCAACCCTAGAGCACTAGGAGGCTTTCAAGAGGAATGTACAGGGCTGTGGACAATAGTACACTGTTTGGAGGAGCCAGTCTGCCTTCCAGATGTCTGCAGCCAGACACCACTGTGGATTTTTAAAAATGCCTTTAAAACAGACAGAGCTCCATCCAACACACACGGAATCACTCATTAAGTCCAGTCTCTGGCTGTAAAGAGTTGGGAACTGTTAGTACTGCCAAAATGTCACTCTGTCCCAAATCCAGGTGGTCTGCCTTATGTTTGCATCAGGTGGCTGGCTAGCTCTGGCTCCATGAATGGTTTTATTCAACCAAATAGCTAATGGTTTTGTCTCAGATGCATTGTGGGAGCACTGAGGGAACTTTCCTAATTGAGAAGGAGAGAGGGAGAGAGAGGGAGAGAGTATCAGTTACTATGGAAACTCCCACCAGCTCTGCAGAGCTTTACAACAGAACAAATTCCCCCACCCTGATGGTAACACTTTCTAGCTGAAGACCTTGGTCTCTGGTCTTGTTTTCCAGCTGAGGCTGCTGTATGAGTGTAATCCTATGGCTTTTGTCATGGAGAAGGCAGGAGGACTTGCTACCACAGGAAAGGAAGCTATATTAGACATCATTCCCACTGACATCCACCAGAAGGCACCAGTCATCATGGGATCTCCTGAAGATGTACAGGAATTCCTGGAGATCTACAAGAAGCATGCGGCCAAGTGAAGGCTAGCTTTGCCCTCGCCTCAAAGCAGAGCCTTTTATCTGGACTTGCAACCTCAAGTGGCACCACCCCATTCTGACGGTGTGTTGTATATTCCTAGACAACAGAACCAGCAGTGTGGGTAGTTTCACAGTTCAATGCTTTGCAATGCCCAAGACTGCCTCACCCACTTGCCATAATGCCATTGTAACAGGGAATATGTATTTTGAGCAGGAGAAGGAGAAATAAACACATTCTTCCTTTATATTTTTTGTACTTTGTGTCAACAGAATATTAGACAAATCATCTAATCTCTACAACAGCTGCATAGGTGTAATGCTGTGTTGAGTTCGTTTTATCCATGAGGAAATGGAGAACTGAGGGTTGACGAAATCTGGTGAAGGTCTCCAGCCAGTGGGTGGTAGGCAGGGCTGGGAGATGAACCCAGGCATCCTGGTCACTAAACTCAGCTAATGTCACTTCTTATATGTGCAGTCCTGTTCAGTTTTGGCTGTCTCTGCCCTTCTAGAAATTAATGAATATCTGGCTTCTCAGCTTCCTGCATGACCCAAGATAAAATGACAGTTTATGTTACTATTCAATGGTGTTTTTTATGCAAGAATGGCATTGAACAACAAGGCTGTATAATTTCTAGGGAGGGTCTAGTTGTCATAATGAAAATGATTGACCATAAGAGCTAAATTTATGGAAGTAAGCTGTGTTCCAAGCAGATACTTTTTGGGTCAGTGGGCTTTCCTGAGAGGACCTGCCACAGCTGGTCCTATGCAGATGGAGCGTAGTGAGAAATACACCCGTTTGGCACACACTCTATTCTGCACATGGTTCATCCCTTTCTGGATCAGAAGTTCAAGATCATGGTAAGTTATATCAGCTGTTAGGAGTTCTGTATCCTGTGTGAGTGCTCTCTCTCTCTCTCTCTCTCTCTCTCTCTCTCTCTCTC